>JAPYZN010000471.1:0-31801 GCA_030522865.1 Psyttalia lounsburyi | reverse complement strand
CAAGTCGTCCCCACGTGCAAAATTACGACCCGAGCCGAAGGCGAGGGTTGTAAGCACGTGGGGAATGCTTGTCTGATTCTCCTCCCGAGGGTTGAATACAATTTTTCTGCCGAAAGGGACGAAAGTGAGCCTTGCTTCGCTCGGTTAGAATGCTCACTTTCGGTCCATGTAGGCAGAAAATACTATTTTACGAGTTCCGACCTAAATTTTTCATCTCAATGCGCCGAAAATGTACTCCGCTTCGCGTCGTGTGACTGAAAAGTTACTTTTTCGATACAGCGTGATGAAAAAGTAGTTTTTTAACGAGTGTGACGGTTAAAACCCGAGTCGAAGGCAAGGGTTGTAATCACACGAGTTGAAAACTGCTCTTTTCAAGTGTATCGACCCATATTTGACGACAGTAGTAAAAAAAGACACATTTTTTCACTCTTCACTGGACAGAGTGAAAAAAGTGGCGTTTTTTCACTCTGTCCAGAATAATGTATTTCGGCGAGGATTATAAAGCCACATTCGTCAGATAATACTTTCATCGCCTGGTGACATAATGTACTATTTCGACGCATTGAGATAAAATAGTATATTTCGTAACAAGTGAAAAAAAATGTTTTTTGGCGAGTGGGAGGTTTATATCACGAGCCGAAGGCGAGTGATATAATCCCACGAGTAAAAAGCCACTTTTTTCACGAGCTACGAACAAACTTTTCATCTCAATAAAAAATTTTAAAAGATTTTTCTTACAGAAGATTTGAATTAAAAATATTATTTTCAATCAGATTCAGATTCTGTCACCGTCGGCTTGGAGAACTCTTTTTTTTCGCAAACGTTCCTTTTTTTTTGTTGTTTCTTCTTCGTAATATTTTCTGCTTAATTTTTTCATGCGAAGTTGACGGAGAAAAAATGATTTGATTCACTTGACATCTGTTTTTGGTCATTTTGATGAAACAACTGCAATTCTATCGCTTTTCCAAAAAATGAAAAGACATCGAATGAATGATCTCGTGAGTATGCTCCAAACCCCTCCCAAGTACCCACGAAATATGCAAAATACGGGAATTGACTTTGGGATTTGAATTTCAAATGCAAAACCGAGATTTTTCAGCTGATTCCACGGGTTCTCCAGCTATTCTAATTCATTTGTGATTTTTTTTTCTCGTTTCCTCTCCCGGTTGAGCCTAAAGATAGATAAGGCAGTGTCAGCAGCACGTGTTTCTGTGTTAGAATGTATTTCTGACGACTGGAAAGGATTCAACGAGTTCTGCTAGACGTATCGAATTCGATACATGGTTCCAGCGATGAGACTCGGGTTTCGCACTACCAGACGTGTCAGACATGCGGAAACAGGTAGTCTTGGAGGGGCAACGGAGTGGTAGAAACGTTCAAGGCCGTTGAGATTGAAGGGACAATTAATCAGGGGATCTGGGAATCGAAAAAAAATGCTGAAATGCGGGAAAAACTTCGCGACATGAGTAGCTTGAACAATTGGTTCATTTTCTAGGAGTTGGATGGAACAAAATGAGAGGGATTTGAAGCGGACAAGTCATTTTTTAAAATGTTCAAAAATGCGAGGTGGTTAGTAGATGCCAACGTCGCCATCTTGTTGGAGCACCCCCTCCCGCTGCCAAGGAGCTTCTAAGATGGCGGCGCCTGGCACCTCGGATTTTTAAACATTTCTTTAAATTATCAATTTTGCTCAGATTTTTCTCTCTTTACTATATCTAGTTTCTAGAAAATGACAATGGCTTAAGCCGTCATTAAAATTTGTCCGTCAATTTTAGGGGGCTTCCATTAATTTTTATCCAAAAAAAATTTTTTTTAATGTGCAAAACAAAAAATCGCCGAATAGTTTTGCATTGTTTTTTTGTTTATCGAAACACGAGTGTAATATAAATTGAAAAATGAAGTAATGAGGCCCATTAAAACTTATTATACCAGGTTTAAAAATTCATGATCTTCGGCGTTCGTGACTACGATTGGATTGATTTTGACATGATTAATTAATTCCTATCGATTTGGAATTTAATAGAATAGGAATTTAATGTAAGTGAATGTTATCAGATTGGGTTGCGGAAGCATTAGATTGGTTTTTAATGACCATTAAATTAATTTTTTATGAGGGCGACATGCCTTCACGCAGTTCTATAATGTAATAATAGAGAACGGAAGTGAAACATTTTTCCAAAAAATAGAGTAACAAAAATTATTTATCCTCGTCAATTCATCCTCATCTCAGTTTCTCTTCTATGAACTGAGCAAATTGTTTCAGCCGTCCTTGAAATTTTTCAGCTGATTCCACAGCTTCTGATCCATTTTGTTAGTTGCTTCTCATGGTTGGGACTAAAAATAGATTATGAGCCATGTCAGCAGCACGTGTTTCAGTTAGAATGTATTCCTGACGTCTGGAAAGGATTGAATGACTTCTGCTAGATGTATCAAATTCAATACATCTTTGCGGTGTGATAGAGGATGCTGAAAAGTTCAAGGCCATTCGAATGAAAGTGCTACTTAGTAAAGATATCAAAGCATTGAACAATACTACTGAAGAGGACAAAATTTTGAAACATCAATATCTAAAAAATTGGTTCATGTTCTAGAAGTCAGGCATGACGTGGCCATCTTGCTTGGATTCCCCCTCCCTCTGCCGCTAGGTACTTCCAAGATGGCGGTGCCTTCACCTCGTATTCGTAAACATTCTTTAAATGAATAAATTTTGGTTAATTTAGCCTCTATTCCTTTGATTCATTTTTTATAAAATGAGCAAACTGGTCCAGCCTTCATTCAGGTGTTTCAGTTAATTCCAGGGGTACATTTTTTTCTCTTCAATCTTTGGGATCGACAAAAAAGCGACTGAAATACGAAAAAAAATGGGACATGAATGGCTTCAAAAATTGCTTCATTTTCTAGGAGCTGATTGGAGCAAAGTGAATGAAATTTAAAAAAGATAAATAGTTTTAATCAATGCTCAAAAATGCGAGGTGATTATCACGTGTGAGCGTCGCCATCTTAGATATCCCCTCCGTTTGCCCCGATTGGTTCTAACGCTTCAGTGGAACGGGAATTAATGGAAAATCATCAATGGAATAATTAGTATCGAATGTACTATACAAATATTCAAATACATTTACATTAGAACAAAATATACATCTTAATTCTAGACTTAATTACAGCATTAGTAAAAAGTTGACAAATGCATTAGGGACTAATTGAGAATGTATTTCCACCATCTCGACCTTGAGCCTTGGATAATGACGAAGACGATAGATTCGGGATTACGTTGAAATATTGGTAATCGTTAAGGTAATTGAATAATTACCAGAATTTTTTAAAACCAACAAATCCATTAAAAAATTGGCTACAAAAAAATCGTAATCAATATTAAGTTTTAGAAATCAATTTTAACTTCGGTCTTTAACAGTTCTCTTCCCCTGAAAGTTTTCATCCCCGAAATTAAATAGACCCTCTCGATTGTTGGGAACATATCCTCAAGTCTCCCCATTAAAAACTCCCCCGGATCTCTAAATTGTTTCCTTCTTCACGTTAATATTAGGATTAGCCATGAGATTATAAGCAGGATCTCCATCGGTGGCCATTCTCCCAAGCCACGAGAACAAAATAATTATCATGAGGAAGGAGAGGAGTCCGAAGACTCCGATGATGGCATAACGTTTGTACAGACCCCCAGAGGAGCTCCTCCTGCGGGCCGGGGGTCTCGTAATGAGTTTCCACCACCTGAGGAACCACTCGACCGCTGATTTCCTCTGGTACTTGTTCTCGTCGTGATCGTAGGACATGTCCTTCGGGTCATCGTACGCCTCGAAGACCTGGTAAGGAATAATTTGTTCAGATAAAACTTGAAAATTAACCATTTTTGGGAAATTAAAAAATTTCCGCCTGCGGAAAAACTAACAATTTATTTATGTTTTTCACTGGACACTAAGAGAAAGAATGTTTTTGAGAGGACGTCTTTAATTGTATCCAGACAGAAAATTAAACAACTGTTGTTAAGTAGTGAACAAATTCTCCTGAGCGGTGAGGGAATTTCGGTTGAAGGCCTAGACAACTTTTACTAAGCAATAAACAAATTTTCCTAATCGCTCCGATCATATTTCCCGAACGGCCAAACCACAATACGATTACCAAACGGAACGCGAATATCTACCGAAGTTTTTTCTCTTTGTAGCGTTCTTAGACCTTTGCGGTAGCTGAAAGATGTGGTTGATGTTGGAAAAATAAAGAAAAGTTGAGGAAAAGGGAGAATTAAAAAATATTTCATTACAACCTTTCGTTCCGTCTGCCCTGACGACTCAATGTTAACGACTGAATATGGCGGTCCCTGTTTCTGAACAGCTGTGTGAACATTGTTTACGTGAGAATTCACTGAATTCACGTTCGTTCTGGCTGTTGCTGTCGATGGAGATGATGTGGGAGATATCGAGTGGTTCTGGTAGACTGATGTCTCTATTGAGGTGGGTTTGGGATCTTGAACTGGCTTTTGCTCTCTGTCGATGCTTAACTGTCGAACAAAATTAATAAATTAATAGAGGGATGATGAATAGATTAATAAATCAATTAATATATTGGAAATTCAAATAATTAAACAATAAATTAATTTTTTATAATTAAGGAAACCATTTACTTATTATTTGTTATCACTTGGGGTAATGGGGTCATTAATTCATAAATTTGTAAGATAATTATCATGCTTTCAATAATAAATCAATGATTATAATTATCATTCAATAAATGAAAATAAATATTATTTAATTAATCATATTAATTTATTTCAATGATAATACTAATTGATTAATTAATCAGCATTTTTTTTTTGAAAATTCGCTCATTTGCTTGATTAGAAACGAAGTTAATGGTTCGATGAATTAAAAAGTAAATGAAAAATAATATAAAACAAACTATCAAAGCGGCAATATTTCTGAATGAACAGATAAAACTGGAATTAGTTTGAGAAAGTATAAAGAAAGTTTTTCTTCTCTCAGTGTAAGATAATATATTCTTGTCAATATTTGAGCCATAATTTTCTTGGCACAAATGAAGAAGTCCATAAAAAAATATTCTCCAAGTGCAGGTCATTTTGCATGATTTTCTAATAAAATTAGAAGAACAAAAAATTGAATTGTCGATTTCAAACATTCCGGTTGGAACCAAAAATAAACTTAAAATATAATAAATATTATCAAGCCATTTGAGCTTATCATCAGTGGCTGTTGACCTCACCAGAGGCAGACCGAGACCAGCTCGGGCCCAGTTGACACTCGCTAATTTCTGTTTCAAAACGTCGGCCACTGGCGAAACAAGATTAGCCTCTGGAAATATTCCCGACTGGCATGTGGGGCAGGTGTAGCCAGCGGGTGCCGTAGTAGCCGGTAAGTTCCTCGCGTACGAGTCTAAGCAGGACCAGTGGAAGACGTGGTAACACGTTAACCGCACGCAGTCTGCGCTCTTCAGGGCCTCGTTGCAGAGGGTGCAGATGGGATTGCAGTCGCTGTCCTGGAGCCATTGGAGATACGACTGGACGACGCACTATTAAAGATGAATCATAATTAAAATTGGTTTAACTGGAGTATATTATTAATTCTTCATTCTTTATGCATTCTTATCAATCGTGTGGACTCACTTTTGACAGAATTTTATAGAGAATTCCTGCGAATTCGCTAGAAAATTGTGTTGGAATTTTATAAAAATGTTATGGAATTGTTGGAGGAGTTCTCCTAGAATTTTGTCAATAATTATATCAGTTTTTTACTGCTCTCGAGTGGATATTCTACAGGACAAATGTCATAGATCGTTCATTTCTATTGAATTTTGCTCTATTAAACTTGTTGTGGAAAATGGCCCTTCCCTTGTCAATCCTGCTAGTCTCCAAGGGCCATTTGGCCCTTAAGACGATTCGTCCCTCGACTCCAACCCTCCTTAGACACTTTGACCTTTATCATCATCTTCCTCTGAGCCTACCAGATTATTAAGGGTCAATTCCCTCAAAACCATTTGACATTCAAAGAAAAAAGACTGGACTTCCCATTTTCAATCCTCAATAACTCAACATCCGCAGAGTGAAATTCAAATTTTTTTTTTTTATTGTAAAGGTACTTCATCATTGTACAAATTGGCTCTAATTCACCCCAATCGGATCGTCAGCTCCCGAGATATTGGCAATGTAAAGAGGTTCATTCCCCCTTCATGTCCCCAGGTACTACAGAATTCAAGCGCAATTGATCCCTCTCGTTAAAAATCAGTGAATTCGTCATTATTTCATCACTATCCATACCTTCGGATGATTTGTCACCATACAGTGTTCACAAACATTCACTCTGTGCTCAAAACAAAACTGATTCGTCACTTTGCGTTTGGGGCACTTGCACAGACCCATTTTCGATTCCAAAATTAACTTCCTGGAGTGACAAAATATTTATCTCCGGACTAGAAGAATTATCCACGTCTCAACATCACTGAAATCACAGTTTGCAGTCTTCAGACAGTCCAATCAGTCGACCATATTTCTCCAGTTTGCAGGGGCCACGTCGCCTCTGTCAGCTGAAGACTCGGTCGATAGTGCAGACTATTGTCAACAAAATACGCCGGGTGATTTCCACGTTCTGTCAGATTAGTCCGTCTTTGCGATATTTTTGTGAATTTTTATTGTTAAATTCCTCGGAAATTCCCGTCTTTGGGCCTTTTTTTTCTTGAAGAATTTCACACCCTAACCATAACCTCAAAAATTATGATTTTGGAGGCAAAAAAATAAGCGCATGAAAAAGAAAATCGTCAATTTTCGGAGTGAAAACATGTGAAGCCCGAAAATTGAAGGAAAAACCAGGTAAAAAGCCGATTTTCTGGGAGAACTATTATTTTTTTTGGATATTCTTTATGCCTCCAGGGACGAAAGATCGCGATTCTAACCTCACTTCACTCGGTACATGATATTTTATGCCTCAGGGACAGAAAACCGCGACTTAACCGATGCGAGATTAGAACCGCAGTTTTTCGTCCCTAGCGGTATAAAATGCTTTTCTGCCTAGAGATAGAATTTACTATTTATTATATAGGATTGAAATTTAGAATTGGGCGAGGGGAAACTTTAACCACCTTTTTATTTATTTTTATTTCTGTTTTGTACCCTTTTGAAGTGTTAAATTTGGGAAATCGAGGGAAGTCAATGTATTTTTCTATTTCAACGGAACTGGGATTTTTCATTGGCTTTCTTTATTTTGATTTTTTTTCATTTTTCACTTGCCCTTTATTCCTCTTAACTTCTTTCTGGGGATTTATTTCTCTCATTTACTAAATAAATTCGAGTTTATCCGTTAAGAAATTGTTGTTAATATTTGAAAGGTAATTATTTACAAGTACCATAATTATTTAACGCACAGTAATCATTGTCAATGAGATCGTTAGGAGATCAAGGCTACGTAGGTGCTGAAGAAAGATGAAAATTAGTTTTATTTTATTTCATACAACAAAGTTTATTCACAATTAAAGTTACGGCCTCTCGATTTCTTTTAAAAGAAGTTCTCATTCTACAAAACATTTCCCTTATTAATAATATCTGTTCATCTTAAGAACTTAATTACCTAATTAATTAATGCGATAATTAATAAATCGAGGAATGCAGTGAAATTTTGCGAATTGTAGTACTTTAGATGTCTCTGAATTCGCGAAAAATATGTAAATTTTGGGAACAGCTTTTGGTAGATTCTCGAGAGCGATTAAAGAGGCCTGAATGAAAATTTCTCTAGCTGACGTAACAAAACTCCTGAAATGAAAATCTTCCACAGGTCTCTAGGAGTTCATTCTTCTCGTTTCATCATATCTTAACTAAATTCTTTCACACTTCCTGATGTCCACAAATATAACAATTCCTATCGAAGCTTTCCCCAACTTTCCAGCTCTTGGAATCCCATTCACTTCGTCTAAACGTTCCATAACTGAATTTAATATCAATAAAAACTAATTATTACACTTGAAACCATCAGATTTATTCACTCTCTCAATATATCTCTCCTCAAATATCGCTAGTAGAAAAAAGTTCCTCCATGGATTCCCCTGAAAGCAGTAAAAATTCTTCCATAAATCCTGAGAAAGTAAAAAAATGGAAACTCTAAGGCCCGGGTGTAATAGTTGGCAACCTCGACATCCCCGTTACTGATTACGAGAAAAATAATTATCAAATCTTATGCAAACCTAATTTCCGACCTCCGTGCATGATTTCTGCAAGTCGGAAATTATGTTTGCTTACGATTTGATTAGTATTTCACGTGTAATGAGTGACGGAGATTTCGAGGTAATCCATTGTTACACCCGGCCCTTAATATCAATTAAATCCAGTGATAGGCAAAGATATTGGTTTTTCAAAGTTATTTAAAAAGTTATTAAATATTAAAATGTTCAAGCATTTTCTATTGCAATGATTAAATTATCCCTTATTTAATTGTTGAGATAAGAATAGAGTAATTGTTATTATTTGGCTGACATCTTAAAATTGGAAAATAAATGCAATATAAATATGTACAAATACTAAAGATTAAAAAAAAGAAATGTGTAATATAAATAGAATATGATAAATAAATATTGATGTTTTTGTCGAACTGTAATTAAACATCAAGTAACCATCAAGAAATTCTCTCCCTCTGGAATGGTTCTATAAATTCCAAATATATCCTAAAAAACCTCTAAAATTATCAGCTCAATTCCTCCAACAAATCTAAATAAATTGACCTCAATAAAAAAGATCAGAAGAGTCAAGTACTCATGTCATTTATCCCTTCGTAGGGACTTTGTTGATGACCCTGCACCCATGACACTCGATATGAAGGATTGATCTGCTCCTTCTCCTGATCTCCTTCTGGATGTTCTCCAGGCGAAGATCCCCCTGGCACTCAGTGCACTTCATCATTTTAGCCATGAACTCCAGATCAACCGTTCTCTCCCCCTTCACCGGGAACTCCACCTCCTGCTGATTGTGAGAGTCATGCTGCTCGTTAGAATAATTTGAGCCCTCGATCTTAACGTCAGACTGACTGTTCCTAACAATTTTCGCCGCTGCTTGCTTCAATTTTCGGTTGTAGAATTTCTCACTAACGACTTTTCCCTTCCACCGGTACTTCAATGCACTCGAGAAGTTGTACTTGTTTTTTTCGGTTTCTACTTCCACCTCCAGGGGCTGAATATCCAGGGAGAGCTCTGGATCCAGGTGCAGGGGCACCTGGTCCATTGGGAATACTTCAATTGTCTCCATTAGAGGCTTTGTCTCCATCAGGAGTTTTGTTTGTTTACTTCGGGAGGAACTAGAAGTGGAATGGGGAGATTGTTTTCTTTTGGAGGTTATGATGTTTGCGGGAAGGTCAGGACCTCTACCCTATCGATGGAGCTAGCCATTTCGAATATTGTCAAAATTTTGAGACAAAAATACCTTTAAAAATATTTTTCTCTGATTCTATAAGATTTTTTTTTCTCAAATTCCAGGCTTTTGTTTATTTAACAAGACGAAAATGTTATTTTTGAGTTGTATAATTCGAGCTTTGATTCGGAATCTAAATTCAATAACAATTCCCATTTGTTGTGGAATTATCCCTCAATTAAAATGGATTTCTAATCTTAAAATGAAAATTTGGTACTTTCAATTATCGGCGTTAATTTTTTTTAAACATTTAACATTCACATATTTTCTGGAAAATTATCTAGTCGAATAATAATCGGATTACGGTAACTAGTTTTTTTTGTCACAAAGTTTTACCTTATTTGTTGATAATGAGTATTTTTATTTATTCATGGATGACACATTTTTATTCCCATATGGTCTAGTGACTAGGATATTGAAAAACATCAGTGTTCTTCAGTCCTTAAATAATTAAATCAGTTTGTGATGATTGCGAAATTTTTTGATGTCCTTTCCACTACGATCTTGCGTATACAATAGTAAATATGAAGAGTCAACATATTTAGGCTGCCGTAGCGTAGTCCCTGAATTGCGAATTGGTCAATACGACCCGTAATCATTGACTCTGACTTTTATTACAAAGAGTTGACCCTCAATTTAACCCATAAGAATTGACCTGACGTTGATTATAAACAATTGGCCCCCAATTTGAAGGGTTAAGGGCCGGGTGTAATAATGTAAAACCTCGAAATCACCGTCACTCATTCCACGCGAAATACTGATGAAATCGTGAGCAGATATAATTCCCGACTTGCAGAAATAATGCACGGACGTCGGAAATTATATTTGCTGATGATTTGATCATTATTTTTCTTGTAATTAGTCACGGGGATGTCGAGGTTACGAACTATTACACCCGGGCCTTAATTCAATTTTCTCAATGTACAATCCACCGCATGAAATAGAACAAAATTATTAATAATTTTGAAATTTCGTGAGCGTTAACTTCTGCAGAGTAGACCCTCAATTTAATACCTGAGGATTGACCCCCAAATTGACCCCACATTTTTCTTTCTGATTTTTCATGGTTTCCAGACCTTCAAGATCTACTCCTCGAGATTAACTTCTACTTTACGATGTGGGCTAACAAAGAAAGAGTCCTGGACGCTGATCAATGGCGATTCGAGGCCCAAGCGATCATCAACGATATTAAAAACCACGTGAAGGACATAAAAATATCTGAAAAACTCGAAAATACCAACAGTTCAATCCACCTCAACATGACGACCCTCGAAGACCTGAAGTTCTGCATCAAAGTGTCTCCGGAAGGGTTCAAAATTACTGGAAATCAGCACGATACTGTCACAAACATCGAAAACGAGGTTTACGAGACGCCTTACAGTCTGCTGGACTCAATATCTCCGAAGTATCGAGAATCTTTTGGAAATTTGTTGATGGCGAAGTTGAATAAATTATCTGAGGAACAATAATTCAGTGGGTAATATAGCCTAGATCAATCGATTGAATTTTGCTCTCAACTCTTTCGGACTCTTCCTCATTGAAGAGAGACAGCCATTTTGCGGAAAAACCATTTTCGTAGAGAATTTTTGTAGAGTTAAGAACTACAATGTTTCTTCCACCTCCCACTAATCCCGAAATATTTTTAAAAAAAGGAATTCGTGGTGGGTATTTAATTTAACCTTAACTGCGGGTTAACCCTTCCTAACTTGATCAAAAACTGGTCCTGAGTCTGCTTCATAAGGGGATTCCTTAGCGGCAGGGTCAAATAGTGAGGATGAGAAAGGGCAAAATTCATCTGCCTCTTTTGTCTGGCCCGAAGATTTCGAAAAAGTCATATAAACTGAAAGCAAAAATCAGAATAATAGAAGAAAAATAATATTGGAAGGCAAATAAAGACAATTGTACTAACTCGTTTATCAAAATGCAATTGTATTCCCACAAATCCTAAAATAAAACCCTCTTCAATTCAATCGATATCAATTCAATAATTTCTCATTATTATTACTTCAATTTTTAAGAACAAAATATTTTAAAGATTGACATGTCAACACGAAATAAAAATAATTGTTTTATGGAAGAATAAGAACATGGAGAAAATAATTGGAGCGATTGAAGATTTCTACGATTATTGCAAATCCAACAATGGAATGAAATTCGTAAAAAAATTACAAGAGGTTTTTTTATTTGCATGAGCATGCGCCTTGAGCTCAGTCGATAAAGATCCCCGGCGTCCCCTGTATTTCCTCTCACTTCCTATCTTCAAAATTATCAACTTTATGCCTAAAAACCTCACTCCACGATTGAGTAGTCCTTCGCCTAACCTTAACATGTATTCCTAATATTCACCGACAGAAATCCAAAAAAATCATCAAAAATACCTGATACTACACCGTAATTCATAACTTAGACTACGTAAGTAATGACCAGAGGGCCTGATAAATCCAACTCTACCCACGGATTGAATTGTCACTGGGGAAAATAAATAACTGCCCTCACTTTGATCCAGTGTCACGTACATCACGATTACATAAATAACATAAACTTAGGTCGACAGAAGATGTTGAAGCTAGTGGGAACCCTGCGAAATGGTCCATCACGGATATCAGGACGTTCTACCAACTGGTGCATGCCGAATCATCAGATGTTGGCTGGGTGCTCCGGAGCTGCAGCAGCACCTCAGCCCAATGTGAGTTGTTGCCATCAGATTTTTATTGTTACTCAAAATAGAGTTTGTTTTTTGAGCGGTATCTGGGGATGGCGCCCAGATAGCCGAATTTTTTTTACTATATTTTTTGTAGAGTATTTCAAGAGCTCGGAAAAAGACTTTGACGAAAATTTTGGTATCTCATACGGATTTAGAGATTTTTATCAATAACTGATGGAGGAATTGGGACGATTCATTTGATGTTCAGTTTACTTTTCTACAGACTATAAATATGAAAGAATTTCACTTTCGGCTTTTTTAGACTGTGATTATTATTATTTTATTCGATGAATTTGTCTGTCCAGAACTTTTTTAATCAAATCTGGGATTTCTAGCTTCCAAATTTTGGACGTTACTTAAAAAAGAGTTTGCCTTTTGGGCAGTGTCTGCGGATGGAAGAAGAGAGACTGTTTGATTGTTTTTTGTGGATAATTTTAAGAGTTTAACAAAAATATTCTTATAACTATTCTAATTCTACACAGATTTAGAGATATTTACTGAAAAGTAATGGCGAAATTAAGTCGATTGATTTAGTTTTTGAGTTAACTGTCAGGGAAATTTTGTCGACCGAGTAAATCGCTAGAAATAAGGTTTTTTTATTTTGCACAGTTAATTTAACAATTGTAAAAACTCCAGTAAAAAAAATTACCAAATATTCCACGTGGAGTTCAGGCTCACCTCATCGTAAACGCTCGAAATGCGAGGATCCCCAATCAGATACTGATCTAGTTTTGGTTGAAAAGACGAAGTTTCGATAAAATTCAGAGAATCGAGACCCTGTGGTGGGAATGTGCAGGGGGAGCACCCCGGGCTGGCTATCAGGGAGCGCAGATCCTCACTAATCTCAGAATTGTAACAATTCCATTGAAAAAAAAAACAATTTCCTATAATTTTAGGTAGACCTCGTGCTCCCATCGACCCCAAAGGTCCCAAAAGAAGTCCCAAAGCCCGAAAAGCCGGAAGTTTCCGAAACAAAAAACACGCTAGTGAAGAAAGCCTTCACAGCCATCAAGTTTTCTAACTCAGAGCCAACAAGCCCGAAAGGAAAGGAAAATTCCATCGAGGATCTCCTCTCCTCAGTAAAGACGAAAGTGATCAGCTACAAGGAAGCAGTCCACACGATAACTCGTCTCGCCCAGGAAGTGGACAACGGTAATATCGATTTGAAGACCTTGGAGAGTGACGAGAGGTACAAAATGTTCTGTAAGATAATAAAGAAAAGATCGCCTGTTGCAAATGCAATGAAAAACTCCGAATGGGGCGGCCCCATCCCGAGGAAGGGAGTCTCCGAGGACGATTTTCAAGAGTCAGCGGATGTCACCGCACTCTCCCTGGTCCGGTCGATTCAGATTTTCTGTGGACTGGCCGTGAGGCAGAGGCGGCCTAGACCTCTCCTCCGAAATCTTGCCGACAATATCATAAAGGACTCCACTTCTCTGAGCATAAAAAACATTGCGGACATTGTTTATGCAATGGCCAGACTCAATTTCATTGAGGAGGACCTTTTGGTAAAACTCACCAAGGACTTGAAGACGAGAATACCTGAGGTCGAACAGAGCCCCATCATCGGTTCCATCCTCACGTCTTTGGGAATGATGAGGTAGATTGAATCAGTTGAAATTAGATTTTTTTAATTCTTCATGTGAAGAGTGAAAGTCCTGAGGGGAGATCTTGGAGGATCTTTCGAGACTTCAATAACTTGAGACTTTATATTTTTCCTTAAGTTGAGTTTCCCATCATCAATTCCATCCTCACGTCTCTGGGAATGATGAGGTAGATCGAATCTGTTGAAATTAGATGTTTTTAATTCTTCATTCGAAGAGTGAAAGCTTTCACAGGAGATGTTGGAAAGTCTCTCGAGACTTTTCAATAGTTCGAGACTTGACATTTTTATTTAAGTTGAGTTCTCAGTCTCGGTTTGACACTTAATTCTCAATTTTCTGATTGAAAATCTTAAACCGAGGTTTTAAGTTTTCCCTTGCTACTACAAAAGTTTCGAGTCTCAATAATAACCTCCGGTTTCAAATTAGCAATTTCAAAAATTCTATTTGAAGACCTTCACTTAAAAAATGAAACACGCCGAATACAAATTTGAAAATCATGTTAATAATTTTATAATGTTAAGTTAAGTTGAGAATTTCTAAATTCTCAATTTCCAACTTTTTGACAATGTCGATTTATTCACTATTAACTTCCCGATAAGGAAGTTATTGTTTTATTTATTAATTTATTATTAATTTATTCGTGCATTCATTAATTTATTCATTCATTCATGTACTCATTTATTTATTGATTCGTTCGCCTATTTATTTATTTATTTATCTATCTATTTATTATTTTATTTAGGTACAGAGATGATGATCTCATGGACACACTTTGCGATTGGACTGTCAAGCATAAGAAGGCAGTGAGGACGCAGGACCTCTGCGCTTTGCTGATGACACTGGCTGTGATTGGATACAGCCCGCGGAATTTCGATATTTTGTACAGGGATTTGGTCTGTAATCTTAAGGATACTGAGATGACGAAAGTATTGGAGTGGGTGGATGTCGTCTGGTCGCTGGTCATATTAAATCAAGCGTCGAATGAGCATATGGAGAGTGTGCTCAATCAGAAATTCATTACGACACTCACAGGTGAGATAAATTGATCAAGGCCCGGGTGTACCTCCAGCCGAGCGTTATCTCAAGTGTCTTCGCTTTGATTTTCTTACGTACGAAGGCGTGTATTTGGGAACTCATTGTTTGTAATAAGTAGATCTCCAAAAATTATAAAAACTAGAGAAAATTAGGAACATTTTCGAAGAGCCTTTTTGGGGAATATTGAGGAATAAGGGACTCGAGGGTACAATAAAAAATGAATAATTACCTTGGCAAATGGCGTCTAATTGACGTCAAGCTGGGGGGAGAGGGGGGAAATGCGAAATTCTCCAACTCTCCGGACAATTTTCCGCATTTTTTAAGCTTTTTTTTAAGCTGGAATAAGGAGCACTCGCGACAAAAAATTTATATAAAGTTGAGATGCTAATCATTCGTCACTTCATGTGGTTCGTGTTCTCAATTGTTTCTCTCAGTTATTTAACATTTTTTATTTTGACCTACTCACTTATTACTCAATATCTCTCAAAAACGCTCTTTGAAAATATTCCGAATTTTCTCTAGTTTCTTTCAAATACGTATTTATAATCCTTGGAAATCTATTTATTACAAAAAATGAGTTTCCAAATAAACGCCTTTGTAGATTAAAAAATCACAACAAAAACAATTTACAAAACGTTCGGCTGGGAGTACACCCGGGCCTTAATTAAACAATTAATTCTCTTCATTAACGTCCTCTAGGAAATTCCCGGGGAAATTACCTTATATTGTATCATTACCTTCAATTACAAAACTTTATAAAAAAATAACACGAAAATGTTATTAATTTTCAACGGGTTAATTACCATTTCATTAGATGATTGAATTACATTATATTAAATTAAATAAATTATAATGATGAGAAATTATTTTCAATCCTGTAATTGCAATTTCGACATAGTCAACTCCATCCAAAGATAAATTCTATTTATAAATCCTTATATTCAGTCTCTATAAATTTCCAACAAATAATTATTAGTCGACATAAACAAAACAGAAAGGAATTTAAACCTGGTTTTATTAAAAATTTGGTATTTAAAATTGATTACTTTTTTCTCAGAATTTTATATTCATTTTTTTTTCTTTATCTTTGTAACAATTTCATCACTTCCCCTTCTAAACATTTTTCAAAAATAGCACGAGAAATTGATTAATTCGCAGCGTATAATATGGAATTTACGTAATTACAGCGAGCCCTAATTTCCTGTCCTCTAATTACCCATTTCGCGATAATTATCTCGATTCAAATAATAATCCCATTCATAAATCTCCAGTTTTTACATTATTTACATTCTCTGCCAACAGGAAGTTCTAATTCCCTCAATAGCGCCCGATAAACAATTAATTTCCGCCCTGACGTTCTCATTACGGAATAATTTTCAATCATGAATTTTGTTGCAGATCGAGCCGAGATCCCGATTTCCAAGCAGCATAAATTATTGAATATAAATGCTGCGGCGAAGTATTTATTTAATAATTACTCAGGTCCATTTTTGGAGGAGAGTTCACCAGCGGTAGCGGCGCCAATAATCAGAATAAAGGATAAGGAGATGTTCGTTACATCTATTACAGATGCACTGGCAAATCTCTTTCCATCTAGAGATTATTTTCGGTCGAGTGTCGACGCCCGGACAGGATTTTTAATAGGTAATGATTAATGGAGTTGATGTATAACTTTCAACCATTGAATCTTGACTATCTGTGGTTAATTACTATTGTTGGTTATTATTCTTCTCATTGTTACTTGCTTTTATTATTTCGCAGACGTCGATTTTTATGTTGACAATAAGTTAATGCCGATACCTGCAAATAAGGTCAATGAGAATACAAACGCCTTGAGGTGAGTGACATTTTTATTTAATTTTGATATTCTACTTCATTTTCTGATTTTAATAGTCGTTTGACCCTCAAATTCATTTGCACGTCCCTTTCTTCATTTTCCTTGAAAATTAAGAAGAGAAGGACATTTTAAATGGTTATAAGGATTAAAGAACTGCTTTAAACGTTCAGGATTAAGGGTCAAGTGGTTTTAAGGGTTGTATGATCCTTTCTTAGGATCTCTAGGATTTAACTCACCCATTTTTTTTACCTTCAACACGACATGGGTCGTCAACGTTAAAGTTTGTCAAGGTTTATTTGAAATTAAGGGTGATGTGACCTTGAAAAAATGTTTTTCTCATTCTAAATGCCCTTGAGGGTCATACGATCCTAGAGATCTGAGATTAAGGGTCAAAAGACCCTTAAGAAGATGTGTTGAGTGTCAAATGGTTTTAAGGGCCAATGACCTCTTTTGACTACTCAACCATTTTACCCATTTTTTACTGTTGACCCTGCATGCAAGGGTCTCCAAGGGTTGCCCGCCTTTCAATACAATTTGACCCTCAGTCCCGAACGTCCGTCGACCCTCGAGACCATTTGTTCCTCAACTGAGACTAATAAAAAGAAAGCTATTGCAAATGCGTTTAATTGTTGAAGGAACCTTAAAGAATTATGGGGTTAAGGGCCAAATGGCCCTAACAAATGTTGGGAGTTTTAAAGAGGGTCAAAAGGGCCTCATCAGTCGGTCCTAATTTTTTTACAGTAGACCCCGCAGGCATTCAAGAGCTGTTTCATCCTCAATAAAATTTGACCCTCAACTCCGCATGTTCTTCAAGGCTGCTCGGCCCTTAACCCCATTTGACCTGAAATAAAAAAAAAGCTTCTTAACTTTGCTTTTCAATTAAAGGAAAAACTGGAAATTGAATGTTCGAATTATTTCGATAACGAATCATTCTAAAAAAAATGTCAAAAGAAATTTTCCGTTGAGAATTGAACTTTCTTCAAAAATTACTTTATAACATTTTTCTTCAAAATTCCTTATAAATGAATAAACAATTATTGAAAGTGACAATATGAATGGAACAAAAAATTTACTAATTTATTTTCCGAAGAATATTTTTTAATTTTTTTTCTGCCTACCTGGACCGAAAGTGAGCATTCTAACCTCGTTTCGTTGGGTTAAAAACGCTCACTTTCGGTCCATGTAGGCAGAAAAATCGTGTTTAACCCTCGGGAGGAGAATCAGACAAGCTTTCCCACGTGCTTACAGCCCTCGCCGCCGGCTCGGGTCGTAATTTTTTCACGTGAGGACTCGTCTACTTTTCCTCCCTAGGAGAGAAATATACTATTAATTAAGGTTACAATTGCGAAATATTCTCAATTAAAAGTATTTTTCCTCTTCAATTACAGGATAGCAATAATTGCAAATCATTACCACGACTACAGCGTGGGAAAAAAATCTATCTTAGGCTCCGGTTTACTCCACAATCGATTACTCGAAGCGATGGGGTATCGAATTCTCGATATATCACACACAGATTTTCACACGGATGACAAATTACTCAACCGAATTTCGTACCTCAATGATCGAATTAAAACCATTGTAAAATAGTTAACTATAGTGTAACGATAATGGTTGATCATATAAATTTAATAATATACAGTATGAAATTTTCTGTTAAATGTGATGTTCATATTTCCCACTTGATGATTGCAATTTAGTCCATAAATGATTAATTCTTTTGATTAACAGAGAATTCTACTATTTTTTATAATGATGGAAATGACTATTAAATTGTCCTATAGACAGGAAAGTATTATTTTATACTTTTCCACAATTAACTCCAGAGATTGAGAATGAGTAATTGGTTTTTCGACGATAACTCGACATTGGCTGAGTGGAATTCAATGATTCAACCCCTTTTTGAAAATCATTTTTCAGCTTTGAAGGGAATTTTTGGAAATGATGCAGGGAGGTTGGAAATTAAGTTTGCCTATGATTTAAAAATGATTTTTCTTGCAATTAGTCACGGCGATTTTGAGGTTACGAACTACTACACCCGCCCAATAATTGTCACCTCGAAATCGCCGTGCCTGATTACAATTGAAATAATGATCAAATCATGAGGAGACCTATTTTCCAACCTGCAGAAATCAGGCACGGAGGTTGGAAATTAAGTTTGTCTATGATTTAATAATTATTTTGCTTGCAATTAGTCACGGCGCTTTTGAGGTTACGAACCATTTCACCCGCCTCTTGAGGGCCGGATGTAATAATTGTCACCTCGCAATCGCCTTCCCTGATTACAATTGAGATAATGATTAAATCGTCAGTAGACGTAATTTCCGACCTGCAGAAATCATGCACGGAGGTCCAAAATTAGGTTTCATTATGGTTTGATAATTGTTTGTCTGGTAATTAGCCACGGCGATTTTGAGGTTACGAAGTAGTACACCCGAGCCTTAAAGTAATTAAATCATGATAAAATATCTGAGTGACCAGATGATCAAAGTGAAAATATCGGACGATTCCTCGGAGCGAGACCGAAGCTTTTGGGCGAGAATTTCATCTGAAGTTTCACGAAGTACCCAAAGTTCGCCAAGTATTGATTGAGTGATATCGTAGACAGAGTGGAAAGGGTTCACCCTCGATAGGGCTTTTCACCCGGTAAATAACTCCCCCCCTCCCCCTCCCAGCCACCCAAAAAAAGGGAGGAGTGGAGGAGTAAAACGGCGCCAAGGATCTTTACGACTGTCGAGCCACAGTAAACGAAAACCGTCGGCGTCGCCGACACGAGACGACGTTAAACTCTGTCACAAAGTATTCGTTCGTACATGCACATTTCTACGAATACAAATGCACTGAGTAAATTACTTACAGTCGTATCATAGTGTACAATGGCCACAACATGGCGAGTGCCGCATAGAAACTGGAATAGAAGGGCGTGTTTATTCCCTTCCTCTTCCTCCCTTGAGTCGGGAAAAAAAAAATAAATAAGAGAGAGATGGGATGATGGACGTGGGTGCGACCGTCGCCACAGTCTGATTGTCCCGATAACGATTTTATTCTTTGGTCGTATTATGGTATGATGACAATGTATTTTGCGCGAAATAGAATTGATGAGAGATCCAGCTGATGAATCGATGAACTTTTTTTTATTTTCATATGATTTTTTTTTTCCTCGATGAAACAACCCTATCGGATAATTATCGCGAGTAAAGAATATTTTTGTTTATTTTTGTGATTATTTTAACAATATTTGATCTATCAAAAATCGATTGATCCGGGAATTTCATAATTTATCTGTTGCACTCATGTTTTGTTTAATTTTATTACTATGCTTCAATTTTTATTTATTTTTTAAGAGATTAATGTAAAAGGTAACAATTAAACTTATTGGATAATGGAGAAAAATTTAGGCAAGGGACATCATCAAATTTTTTATTAATTTTCTGGGTGACGATTGGGATGGGCGAATTCAGTCATCTGGTTCTGGATTCTATTAGGAAGAGAATTTAAAGTAATTTAAAATTGTGACACTTTGGTGGTCACATTACTCGTGTGGGCTGTGATAACGATTGCATACATATTCTGAATGATGCACGATAAAAGTACAAGAGTTCTTCGGTCATTATTCAAGTCTAAATAATGAGTTAACTTCGTTGTTGCATAAAATTTGTATCATCAATAAAATTACAAAAGCGGAAGTGAAATGAAAAATATTAAAGACATACTTTTTATCGGTGATTTATCAGAATAAAAGAACTAAACTGAACTATTCCGTTCAATATTAAAAATTGCATCAATTAAAATGAAAAAAAAACTACTGAAGAGTGAGCAAAACTTTGGACCGTCCAGTCTCAGTCCAGAAGTGACGAAAAAATCTGAAAGATGGCTTGAATAATTTGTTCACTTCCCAAAAATTGAATAGAAAAAATTGCGGATAATTTGAGGTAGATAAATAATTTTTACAACCGTTAAAAAACCTGAAGTGGGGATCCCTCCATCTTTGCCACCCCTAGCGGCCGCGGAAAGAAGTACTCAAGATGGCGGCCGTTACACCGGCCACCTCGTCTTTTCAAAACTATCTTAAAATTATTCATCCTCTCCAAATCGCCTTCAACTGGTCTAATCCACTTCCTGGAAAACGAATCAAATTATTAAACCAACCCGATTCTTCCTATCGTTTCATTGGCTTTTATTTCCATAAAAATTTCTCCCATAACCAAAAAAAAAATGAACCCATTCCCAAAAAAACGGAATAAAATACCTCCACCCCAGACAATTGAGCCCTCACACTGCGAAAAAAAAATCTAATGTTGCCAATCAAATATTCTTCCGCCAAGAATTAACAGCTAGATTTTACATGTAAATATCTGTCATTTGATTGCCTAGAGAATATTTGATGTGCAGAATTATATTTTTTTCCCAGTGCATCCCATCAAATTTTTTACTCATCATTTTTATAATACCGTCCCCGCAACTTTATCCCTTTCTTGCTTGGCGCGAGTTGACTCGAGTTACCCAATATAGCAGACAGGACAAATGTCCTTTTAAGGCTCAATACCATTGGCGGAAGAAGCGTCTCGACTTGTCGGCTTCGAGACTTTTGTAGCGAGCGCTGTATACCAGCCTCGTCCCAGCCTTTATTTATTATAATCCCCTCGATTATTTTGACGTTACTCCCCACCCCTCCATTGCCCCCCCTCTCTTCCCCTCAATTTCCCTCATTTTTCATTTTTTTATTAGCGATAATAGACGCGATAGATGACATCAAATGGAGTAGAATCGAAGAAATGACACGCTTGAAAACGGTAAGCCCTTGTATAGAGAGGCACCGAGTTGTCTCTCAGCGGTATGTCGCGCTCCGTTTTTTCTCATTGGATTCTCTCGCCACTACCAATGCCTCGAACGTATCATTGCCATATAACCCGTAAGTACATTCTCAAGGCACTTGGGAAAACGACCCTTTTACAAGCTGTTAAATTTTCTACGATTTAATCGGCGAATATTTTGCGTTTAACGATTTTAAATATTTTATTCATGGGTCAATGTCATCATTAAATGCATCAATAAAGTTGAGGGGATTTATCAGAAATATCTCAATTATTTAAATCTGGGATTTAATAAATAAATAAATCAATTTGCAAAATGGGCCTTATCTTCAGTCAAAATAAGGCCCATTTTTTAAATTGAAATTGGGCCTTACTTTCGTGTCACCAACGTTGAGCCTCGTATTCCAGTGAAATTTTGCGATTTAAAAAATTGGGCCTTATTTTATAATTTAATAAAAATAATGGGCCCTATATCACTTCAATTTTTCATTCATTTCTCCGGAATAATTCCACTGAATTTTTCAGCACCACGTGGATTTAATCGAGTCAAATGCCCCCTCTCGTCCTGCAGTGGGGGAAAATTGAGTAATGACGTGGGTCCGTTGGGCCCGCAGCTGTTCAGCATGCGCGAGCGATTAGTATACCCCACTTGCAAATAACCTATCAGCCGAAGGGCAGAGCTATCCTCCCCTCCAGCTCCTATCAGTCCCTCCGGAATGTCCCCCCCACCCCAGTAAGGCCCAATGTATTGTTCCCCAAGCAGGTGAAAAATGTGGTGAAAAATGCCATCCGAAAACCGGCAAAAAAAAACAAAGCAAACTCAATACATAAACTTTGGAATTACAAAACTTTATATGGACTGGTGTTCGTCACAGTGGGCCCCCTCAGTTTGGCGAAACAACGTGGCGGGGCCTATACCGCTACCGCTCGCTTGTGTTGCCATTGTTTTGCGTTGAGTATAGAGGGGAACCCACCAAAAGACTCCCCACAACAAACAGTATGAAGCGCACGCACCAGAGCACACACGCAGCCGAATGGGCCTGACTTCCAATGCAAGTTTCGAAGTTAGTGATAGTGTTGGCTTGTCGTCAGTGTGGCAGTTTTGCTAAGGGGAGGAAGAGGGGCCCCAAACAGTCCCCATGCACATACGGGAGTAACAGCAGCAGCAGCAGAAGACAGGGGCCCACGAACGCGCCGCCGGTGACTGCATTAGCAATTCAAATTGGCGGCAATTTTTTGAGTGCATTTTTGACCTCCTATATCGGCGAGGATCCTCCCCCCCCCCCCTCTCCCCCTCCCCTTTCTCTCCTCTCACCCCTCCACTTTCTACTCACTTGCAGTGGGCCCACTCCAGTGTCTCAGCGGTCCCAGGGCATATGCCGAAAACTCTGGCTCCTTATTAAGAGCAACCCTCACCATATTAAGAATAATTGCTATAGTACAGCGAGGCCCAACGAGTTGGGCCTTATTCCAATTGATCAGTGACAAAAAATTATGGATCTGGTTAATGGTATATTCGGACTGGGGAAATGTCAGGTGATTCGGTGAATTTTTTTTTTATCGGCCGGGGGTAGAATTGAGAACAGTTTGGGCCCACAATTGTGGTCTAGGGCCCAGAATGGGAAATATCATCTGTCTCGTGTCTTCGGGTCTAGATTGAGACTATTGACTCTGGTTCGGTCCGAAAGTCTCGTCTAGGTTGTAAAGTCCAATATGAAAAGCTTCCTCCGGACAATTTTTGGGCCTTATTTATCTTCTTTCTTAAGATGCTATTGGCCATAAAGTATATTTTGTGGTCTGGGGCGGTCATTTTATTTCTCCTCTTCAATTATGAAGTTCAAGAGCGTGATTTATAGCGCCTGATGGGAAAATTTTGGGCCTTATTATGTTTCGATCAAGGACACTGCGGAAATGGACGGCTCGGATTTCATTTTGAGGTATTGACAAATGTATCGGAAATGGGGGAAAATCGAGAAATTTCATTCTGTCCTCGAATTCTCAAGAATTGTCTTATTGTCTTTTCATTTTCTCATTGAATAATGATAAAGATTTGATACAGAAAAAAAAAATTGTTTATTCGCGTAATTGACAGTTCCAAGGCGTGTGGAATTCCCAGCGTAAACGAAGAAATATTAGAGACAGCAATAAATTCGTTCCACTCAATTTGTGTTCTCTCATATCTTGATTTAAAATTTCTCAATTCATGTCTTGTCGTCTCATACTCACGTTTAGGCTCCTTCTGGAGCGTTCACCTCTCTCCACAATTCTCCACCCATATCCAAAAAGATCGGTTTAAAAAAAAGAGACGAGAAAACGCCCGGAATAAAGACTCATCGATGAATTATAATAAATGATTGCTCTCACCCGAATGAATAATGGAAGTGACGATCGGCAATTCTCCAAGTTTAACGATATCTCTCTTCATCTTCACCAATTTATCTCATTCTCTCTCTGTTACTCTCTCCATTTCTCTCTCGCTCTCTCGAAAAGTCCCAGACGTTGCGCTACGCCTGTGTGCACCTTCTATTTTTAAATGCATTCGCAAGTGGCACGCGGGTGGCCGACGTGTTTTCCTAAGCTGGCGCAAAATTACACACTACACCCACCCCTCCTCTTTGCAGTCTCACTCTTCCTTTCATTTCTTTTTCATCTTCAGAGAAAAGTTTTTTCATCCTTGGGTTTAATGAATGAAAAAATCGTCGTAAAGCCAAAAAAATGTTTTCTTTTACATCTTCAATTTATACATTGAGACGCATTTTTTCAATTTCTTTCGAATGGAAGCTTTGAATTTTTTGGGTATTTCAATCGAATTCAATTAAATCAATCCAATCACGAATCATCTAATCCCTTTCAGAAAATTATTACGACTTCACTTTGAATCAATAGATGACATAGATTTAGATTTCATTGATATTTTATGAGGAAAAATTGAATATCATAAGAGATAGAAAATTTGAACCTGTTACAAGGCAATTGAACCATCATTTTGAAAAACTGAGTAATGAAACCGCAAAAAAACAATCGATTGTAAGAAATGATAAGAGTAATTGTAAGGATCCCATGTAATTAAGTTGAAAATCCAACAATATTTATTAACGAAGGATTATTATTACATTTAAGAGACCATAAACAATTAATTATGTACCATAGATGAAAATAGAAGAAAACGTGGACATCGGAGATTTTAAACAATATTATTAATTTATAAACAATAGTTGAAGTATAGAGAGATATCTGAATTATTAATTTTGTCAGTAAAAAAATTCTTGTAAATTTTGTATTGAGAATAATCCCAGATCCCACCTTACCTAGTCCAAATCATATTCAATGATTTCCTGGGACGTCACGAAAATGTGAAACGCTTTATAATTTTTCTTTTTTAATGTAAAAATGAGAGAAACGAATAGAAACAAAAGCAAGTCTCACCTTGAGATGGCGAAAATTGTTTTTAAATATTCAATTTTGTCGAATTTTCAAACGAAGTAAATTGCACTGCCAGAGCACGCGCAGAACTGGAAAGATTCTGACGAATTTTTTATAAAAAATATCTAATTCTGCCAAATTGTCACAGAAAATGTCAAATTATTACAAATTTTGTTGCTGAAAATTCGCCAGAAAATGTCAGAATCAGTGACAATATGTCAAAGCTCGTCTTTACTGATCAAAAATTGGCAGTCAATGATTTAATTTTGTAACAATTTCTCAAAAAAATCCCTCCCCTTGTCACTTGAAATTTTCTGTCATTACTCGACCGAAACGGCCAACAAATTTCCACGAGGGAGATTATACTGGAGTCACTCCAATTCATTGTACCGGTATTTACTCGGAAATTAATTGCCCATATCCGTGAACGTGTTTGATGTCCCGCAGGATCATATTCAAGCTTGTAAAATAAACACTCGTGTAAGTAAGATATCTCATATGTCACCTGTCACCCTTCTGCGCTAACAGGAGCCCCGAGAACAAGATAGAGAATACAGTTGCCGAGGATATGCTCTCGTTGCATTCCATGAGTGATCTAATAAATTCTCAGGGGAATTGTTCAATTTATCTTCAATTATCTCGACCGGGCCCTTTCCTCTCGCCAAATGTTTACTCAAATCTTTGTTATTTTTCTCTCACAAAAAGCCTAATTTCTCCTGATAGTTTCTCCACCAAAAATCATTTCTTGCAAATCAACATTAATAATATTAACTAATTGATAATTAGTACAAATGAAATTTATGTCAACTGGAATCTTCCCCTCACAAAGTGTTAGCCAAAATATTAAACAATTTTTGTTCTCGAAAATTCTAATTTTTCCTACTAATTATAATGTCTAGATCAAATTATTCTTAAACAACTCCACTAGATTCCTGCATCTCGTAATGTATTGTCTAAAAAAAAATTGTCTAGCGAAAATACGAGAATCATTAATGATCAATGATATTAATGACACCTAATTAACTTCGACACAATGAAAAAAAAAAAGAATTTATCATTCTAATTAAATCAATCAAACGAACAAATAACAATTCGCCGCGAAAAAACGATCCCTCAGACTCGTGGAGGGTCCTTTAACTCATCATCCCTTCCCCTCCAGTCTCTATTGTTCCCGCTCCCCCCCCCTCCCCCCGCCCTCGGAGAGACACGTTAACGAGCAGGTAAATATGTTGACTGGTTTGATCGACCGAGGAATAAGGCATTTACAAACGCCAGGCGTGTGGTGGCTAAGAGGAAGAAATCTCACCACGGTTGAGTGAGCGAGTGAGAGAGAATTGTTTCAGCATTTGGCTTTTCTGTGTGTGTATGCCGGCCCCCAAAGAAATGATTATAATAGTTGGTAACCGGAGAGAGCTGCCCATTTTAGAGCCTGTGGAAGCCGCCGTATAATTTTCCACCCACTAAAATAGCCATCGGCGGCCTGTCTCCTGTCCCTTCCTCCATCCCGTTCGGAGGCCTCCACCCGCCCCCTCCCCACCCCCTCCACGTCCACGCAAACTTCTCCCCCGTGAGACTGATTCGCTCATCATGATTATTGGCAAATAAGGTACAGTCGGGAAAAAATACATTCACCATTTTTTTTGGTATTTTTTATTGTTAAGGTTCTGTAAAAATGAATTTTTACCATTTTTATTTCCTTGAGGCATATTTTAGCTTCAAGTACGACCATATTTTCAGCTAAGTCGGTAGAAAATGTTGCCGGTTTTGCTCCAGGAGTTCTCGAAACTGAGCAAAAAAATGTATACTCCATTTGATTATTTTTTATTTTATCTAAAGTCGAATAAATGATTTTTAGTTCATGCCGCGGACTTTGTTTTCGATACTAATAAAGACCAGGGTTGTCCTTCAATGTTCAATGATCGAGAGCCCATGAGAATGATCGACGAATTTCTATTTCCCACAGAATCCGAAAACGAATTTACATATGTTCACACCTCCCCCATCACTCACCCTCACCCACTGGATATTACCAGGTAACGAGACTTTTGTAAGCCACTGTATATAAGTATATAGAAGTAGGTAACATGATTCAACGTGGTATAGGTCAGATTTAAGCCGCCTTTGATATTTAAATCGGCTGCCCGGTCGCCGAGTATGCGACCACACGCAGGAATTTACACGTTGGGTATAGCGTACCCTTCTCTTACACCCCGCATTTTTTTTCCGTGTGTCGATGCCGCCGGCAAAATAAATGCAGTGAAAAAAAAATTGGAATAGAGGAGGAATCATGCAAATGAGTAATCGAAAATGCATGGACATTCATCATGGGCTCGGCGACATGATTTAAATTGGGTATTATCGTTTAGATTAAATGAGTTTTGTCGGGATCGAAGCGACGATTCCTTTCGATATGATAATTTTTGTGATACTGTGCATAAAGCGATGTTTCACGCACTTTTGCGGATAACTTCACTCCTCATGTGTCTTCCTAGAAAATATCATTGGCTACTTGTGTTCTAGTATTTTGTAATAAATCTTCGGTAGTACAGTGGTCAGTATTATTGGACGTGTGGACATATCCACTTGTGTTATATGAATTAGTCATCTGGTATGCAGAGGATTAAGTTCCAATCAGCCGTTTCAACAATTTTATTTTCTATTTCTTTGACAATGCTTTCAGGAGCGATGCCCATGTTGATGATGATCCACTCGAGGAATTAGCTAGAACTGCGAAGAAGAAAAGAATACATCAGTCTTATTATCGTTTAGTGCTTCCTTCCTTCGTAGCAAAAATCTTGATATGTCTTCAGAGGTTATAATTATCTTACCTTGATCCATATGTATCAGGAAACCACCGCTTGTCTAACCTGCAAAGGACTAGAATTCACACTTCGACAAGATTAATAATTTTATTTTTACAGTTTCAACAATGATGATTTACTAACTACAATTACCATGAAGAACATGTTACTTTTGTCAGTAGGCGATATGATAATCCTCCTTTGATACTCCAACTGTCTTCCCATATTAACAAATTACTTGTCTGACATGAAAATGACTAGAGTACAAATGTCAGTCACCTTTACTCTCCCAAAACCTAACCTACCAATACTCCCGACAGTTCTCCCCATTCCCCTGAAATATTCAAAATACCTAAATCCAGACCTCCGAAAAAAAACAGTGTCGAGCCCCAAGTACCCCAACAACATCCCAAGGAGAAGCGAGGGGCCTAAGTGAGGGACCATCACCACGCGTGCATTTATGTTATGTATACAAAACTGAGCCTCTTCCAGCAGTGAGGAGGGGGACGTAACCCCCAGCCCCTTCAGCTCCTTTCTCCTCACCACGGGCCGATTAACTCATCACAAGGATTGACTCGTATAAGCTTTTCACATTGACTGTATCGCTAATAAGACACAGTAAGGCCAGTTAGTGGCCGAACGCGCCTGCAGGGACCATCAGCCTATATATACCACCTATACCATAAAACCCACGAGAACGAGTGGATGTAAAGGAGGCAGCTGTTAAAAAATACAAGCGAGAAAAAAAAGCCGACGAAAATTTTACGAACATAACCAACAAAATTTCAGAGAAATTGATTTGTCATCGAAAAAAAAATCTCCTCCCCCTCTCGCCCTCAGTAGCCGACCCCTTGGGACTTGACATAAAAAAATTCACACACTTGTCCACTGTATTTTATATATATATAAAAAAAAATGGTGGGGCTGATTCTCGATCTTGGTAGACGAGTCCCTGGTTGGTCCACCCGTACGGACCACCCGAGTTTCGAGGTGAGTGCCGGCTACCCTGTAATCACGTGTGGCCGTGCCGCGAGCCGACAAGACCCCAAAAATGAAAATAAAGAGAGAATAAAAAAATGATTGGAGGCTGGCAAAAAAAGGAGATAAAGATAAACAAAGATTCGACTTGGGTTATTTTATGTGGGTTTTATCCCCACTTTTTTTTTTTTTTTTCGTTCGTTTGTGGTAGTTGGAGATGGGATCGATGATTGGATTGACACTCCTTTTCCCTTTCGCTCAGATTCCTTTTTTCTCCTCTCATTCTCTCGTATCTAGTCGATTAATTCAATGACGTAGTTTTGGCGGGGATGAGGTGAGATACAGCACGTGTTATGTGTACTAAAAAGATATACGATACAATGTGTATATAATAAGACCTGCGGCGCGTGCCGTTTGAGCAGGTGCGAGTTGATATATCTTTCGTTTGACGTTGAATATCTTTTTTGTAGGCTTCGCGTTACGAAGATTGTTAAAGTGTTTTGAATTTGGTGGAGGAATTGAGCTCGGCGAGGGGAGGCTTCAACGTCCATTGGAACTTTGTCGTACGAGGGGTTATTGAATTCTTAAATTTTTAGGATAAGTATGTCAATTTGATAAATATTTGGTAATTTGAGGGTTGGGGGTCGAATCCTCGCTCACCCTCGATTCATCATTTCATTGTTGACATCATCAGATGGTGAAATTCGGCATCGACGTCCGGACGTGGCAGCAGACGCTGAGCGTTACTACCGGACCGAGCCACTACCGCACCCCCTCCCGCCACCCCCCATAAATTCATGAATTTCGTTTGTCTCTCTCTCGCAAATTAGGTAGAACTAATTCTGATGTTGGAGATCAGTACATTGAGCAGATTAGGAGCCTGTTGGAACATGAATTTTGTATTGACGATTGGCTGAAGGAGATTGAAATCGATTAAAATAGTCGAGTACATTTGATGATTCATATTCGGCTGTCGATGTCAGTTGGAAACAAATTCCTAAGTGACTACGACGCACTTCCCCGGGACTCATTAGACGACTGAGGTAAGTAATCAATCAAATTTTTATTATCCTCGATTTGTCACTTTGTATTTAGTCAATAAATTGAATAATTGAATAAATTGAATTGAATTTGGGGTTGACGGTCGGACTTGTGCGGAGACGCTGAGCGTCAGTACGAGGTCAATGCACTACCGCACCCCCCCGATGCACTTACGAAATCTCGTTTGTTTTCATCGGAAAATTAGGTAGTATAAACTCTTCTGTTGAGGATCAGTACATTAAGCAGATTGAGTGAGGAGAAGATTTATATCGATGAATAATCCAGTTGTATTTTATTACTCGGGATAGACTGTTTCAATGTGAGACAAATTCCTAAGTCACTCATCCGATGCTCTATTGCAATTATAATATTCCAAGATGAGCATTTAAGGCCCGGATGTACTTTCAACCGAACGTTATCTAGATTCTTTTGTTTTTAATTTTTTATCTACATGACGTTTACTTGAAAACTCATTTTTTGTAATAAATAGACCTCCAAGAATAATAAATATATATTTGAAAAAAACCGAGAGGAAATTGGGAACATTTTCAAAGAGCGTTTTTGAGAAATATTGAGAAATAAGTGAGTAAAGGGTAAACTAAAAAATGTTAAATAATTGGGAAGAACAATTGAGAACACGGACCACGTGACGTGACGAATGATAAGCATCGCAATTTTCCATCAATTTTTTTTTGTCGCGAGTGCTCTTTATTCCGGTATAAAAGGAAGCTTGAAAAATGTAGAAAATTTTTGGAAAAATTTTCAAACAGCCGTTTTTAAATTAATGCCCTATATGCGGAGGATTGGGAGATTTCGCATTTCAGCCTCCCTAGGCGCCATGTTGACGTAGCTTGGACGCCATTTGCCGCGGTAATTACCCATTTTCTATTTGACCCTCTACTTCCTTATTTCTCAAAACTTCTCAAAAAGGCTCTTTGAAAATGTTCCTAATTTTCCCTAGTTTTTTTCAAATATAATATTTATAATTCTCGCGGTCTACTCAGCATAAAAAATAAGTTTCCAAATAGACGCATTTGTAGATAAAAAATTCAAAACAAAAACAATCTAGATAACGTTCGACTGGAGATACACTCGGGCCTTAAGTAGCAAAAATAATTAATAAATCAAATGTTCATTTGTATCCTTGTCACTTTGCTCTCGATAATATATTGAACAGATGAAATTTAATGTTGATGTTCGAACGTACGAGCCGATAGCGAGTGTTGCCCCGCGGCCGAGGCACTACCGCACCCCCCGCGAAATCTCGTTTGTTTTCGTCGGAAAATTGGGTAGAATAAACTCTTCTGTTGAGAACCAGTACATTGAGCAGATTGGATACGAATTGAAGTGTGAGTTTAATATTTACGACTTTCTGGAGAAGATTGAAATCACTGACAATCGCAAATGCATTTGATTATTTCTGGTAAAATCTCGATTTCAGTTTGAAATACATTTCCAAGTAATTTTGATGCAGGTTCATTGCATTTATCGGCTTCTGCAATGAACCCACAATTAGACAAATCGAATGGCTTAATTAGTGACAAAGAAAATGAAATTTTTATATGTTAAAGGAACAGGTTTCCTTAAATTCGCCTTTTTTTGTGATCATTTTCGAGAAACTCTCAGACCTTTTTCTAGGTCAACAACTACTGACTCCCGCCACCGATGACAACATCAAATCTCTAATTTCCAATATCTTAATCTCTCTCCAGATCAGATGACATCATCCCTCAAAAAAATTACAAAACCATAACTCAGCGTTCGTATCGAAAAATCCTCTCAATTTCCTCCGAACTCACCTCTCATTCTTTATACTCCCATCCGCGGAAATAAAGGTGTAGATATATGGATGAGATAGGGACGACAGTCCCACGACACATTGGACGTGAACAGTGGCAGTATCAGAATAAAGAATGGTAAAAAGAAAAAAAAAAAAATCCCCGTATAAGTTATATTCCGCGCGCGCGCATTAACGCTAAGAAGTATTTTGTGTGAGCCTCTACCGGCGCCCACCAGGAGTCACTGGTCTCTGTCACCGGCCTTTCAACAGCCACCCAGTTATACCCCACTTCAGTCTAATTTCAACCGTCGCGTGTGCCTTTCGGACTCCCGCTGTACTTCATTCGTCACACGGAACATTACCCCTCAATTTAAA
>JAPYZN010000470.1:0-29009 GCA_030522865.1 Psyttalia lounsburyi | reverse complement strand
GAAATAATTCAACTTGGCGTAAAATGTAGTTTTTTGACTATTTTCTGGGGAATTTTCTAGGGATATTTTGGGCAAAACCCCCTCCAACCTGGCCTTAAGCGCTATCAAGGTGGTATCCATGGATGTCACCCTTTGAATTTGACAGTTGCAAACGCCGATACCGCACGCTTTATTTACTATAATGCAACAAGTGCCTCTGATACCTGCAATCAGCCACTAATTTCTGTTATCGAAATTCTCCGGATAAAATAGAGAGAAGTGTACAACGCTCCCGGAAATCGGAATCATTTCATAAATATCAACACAAATCCCAATCACATCAACATATTCAGGTAAACAAAAAAATTTCTGTCGTTAAAACTCACTTCAACTCTTCCCATGCCCCAATATTAATTAATTCCAGTATGAAGCAGCCTATTTAGAGGTTAGCTACCTCATTCTACTGTCCACCCACTTGATGTCTTGTCCCTGACCATCCCACAACAATAAATATTCCCTCCCTCCCTGCTTGTATTAATAAGCGTGACTTGCTCATGTTTGTATGGTATACGAAAAACAAATCTGTCGTCATCAATATAATTACTAGAAAGAGAGAGTAGGCGCAGGTAGGGCAAAATAGACACTTCAAATTTTATTCAAAATAACTCTGGAATAAATTGATTGATTGATCTCACTCCCAATCTAAAGACATTCTTTGTCAAGGAATGGAAGATAATCTCATTTAATCAACAATTAGACAGAATTTCAAGAGTAAAATAAAATCAATTCAATACCAAAAATCCCTCTGAAACGACATAGGTAACAAAGGGTTCATAAATTATGTCACGATAGATAGACACATGCTCACTCAATCCTCTAATTATCATTGCAGCTCTACTTACATCACAGCCGATAAGATGAATGACTCATTCCTTGAAGATCTAGGTCTTGTGGAACAGAAGGCAGGATCTGCGGTTCGCGATGCAGAGCGATACATAACAACTCGTCGATCAGAGTCGCCCAAAGTTGATTTCTGTGCTGACTTTGAACGAGAAGTCATGCGGAAGCAGGGGAAGTTCTCTGGTTCTCCAGGGATTCCAAAGAAGCCAGTGATACCCGTGGACCCTTCCGGGGCAAAACACCACTCTCCCCGATCTGCAGATCCCCAACAGTCCCCAGAAAAACGTCCGAGTGATCCGAAGCCTAAGAAACCAGTGAAGGAGCTGAAAATAACAGCCCCTATATCAAAACCAAGGAAACCTGAGAAGAAAGTGAAGATTATTGAAGAGAAGTTGAAGCCAGTGGAGAATCTCGATAAATTGGAGGATCTGAAGGCGATTCAGGGCTTCAAGTCACGGGGGAAACGTCAGAGTGGATCAAGGGAGAGCAGCAGATTGTCCGATGGATCCTCCAAGGAGAATAGTCGACCCTCTGACTCCTCAGAAGACAGTGTTCAAGCAGAAATCCTCAAGGAGCGTCGCAAAGGAGCAGAAAGCATTATCAAAAAGTCGGAGACTCCTGATAATACATCGTTGACGATGTTGAATGCTATTAAGGAGATTGTCAGCACATACACGAAAGTGGAAAGCAATAAAGTCATGAGGATGATGCAGGATCTCTACATCAAGTCTCAATCCAACATGATCAAACAGTTAATGCTGGTTACAGATGATTTGGGAGAGCTGAACCTTAGTGAGGGTTCTCCCAGGTTTCAAGCTCTTGTTAAGGAGAATTATCAACTGCTGGAGACGGTAGCACATCTCAGGAGTCGAGTTGATGAATTGCAGAGGACAACCGAGGATTTTGAGAAGATGAAGCAGGAGAATCTCATGCTCAGAACGAGGATCAAGGATCTTGAGCAGAAATGAGTCGTTAAAGTTGGCTCTGGTGAAGTTTCTAAATCGCAGACTATTGAAGTGAGATGAAAAATCGAATAGTTATGTATGAAAATGACGTAGTAGTGCAACGAATTAATTGTTTGTTTTTATATTCACAAATCACTTTTTTGTTTAATATTTTGGAGTTTTAGTTAACTTAATATCAGTTTTAAAGCCCATCTCAATAGGGAGAAGTTTTTAATTTCAACTGTAAGGAGATAATTTTGTTTTTGTTTAAATAATAAATTGCACTGTGCGAGCGAAATTGACTCCGTAAGAGTAGAATATACAAAAAGTGATTCCTAATGGTTACTGTACATTTTTTTTTTATTTTGAAGGTAATCTATGTATCTCTTAACGATTGCTGAATTGATTGATGAATACTCTTGGTCCTCTCTTGAATTGTCAACACTCGAAGGAAAAGGACTAATGAATAATTAATTGGTTTTGTGCTCATTTGTCATTTTTATACATAACTAACATATCTTTAATGTTAAAAATTTCATCAGAGAACCTGTTTGTGGAGTTGTACTTCAAGTTGATATTGCAAATATGAAGGGGTGTTTTGTATTGAAATTTGTATTTTTATGATTATTAAAGTTTTGCATTTATTTGGAATGAAGTTTTTTTTTCATGTTTAAGAATAGGTAAAGATCCTATAAAAATATCAAATTTTATTAATTTTTTAGACAAAATTTTGCCGATTGAGAAATTTTGGCACGAACAGAAAAGATATCGAATTTTTTACGAGAATCTGCGAAAAACTAATCGAATCTAAAAAAAAAAATTCTATAAAATTTCCAGTATCATAAAGTTTTTAGCTTTTTCAAATGAATGAATGAATGAAATGAATGAATGCCTAACAAAGAGCAAAGGATTTTCTACTTAGGCTTAGTATTAAAGGTGAAAGCAATTTTGTAACAAATTACAGATTTTTATCATTATTGATTTATTAAAGTTCGCATTTATTCAAAATTGACATTGACGCGTTGTTATGTATTTACAAACATTCGATGAGTGAACTGGCGATCGTGAGATACTTAAAATCATTGAGGTTCGTATTTTCACCAGTCATATATTATAAATATACAAAAATGAACACAAAATGAAAAGAATTTATGATGTTTCTGGAAGAATCAGATGGCTCTACTCTAGTAACAGTTCAGCCATCCTAATTCCCATGGATGAACGTCGAACTTAAACAAATGAAACTTTCTATAGCATAATTAATAATTGATAATTAATAAATTCCAAATTTGGATGATGCATATAGTTCAATAAATTGATTTCAATCAAAATATTGAAGATAAACGCTTTCTTAAATGCACTTATACAGTATATTGAGGCACAATGATGAATTATCACTAACGAGAGACAACAAAACTTAAGTCTAGAATTGTTTTTAAAATTATCGCAAATTTTTATGGACAACTTTTTGAACTACTATCGCTTCAATTTATATTTAGTGGTTGGTGAACAGCGGTGTGAGTTGTTTAATTTGGCCACGTATTTGATTATTCCAAGCGCTTATCCATTCAATTTCATACTTAATTTTCTTCGAGTGAAAGCGATGAAAAGAAAATGCATTCAAAATTCTTTTTAGATTATTCCGGAAATGTTAAATAAATGGAGGTTTTGAAGGAACTGAATATTTTCTGGGAGAAATTTAGTTGTTTCTCAAAAAATATTATTAATTTTGTATACTTAAAAATTTTTAAGAAATTTGCATAATTAATAGAAAGTGAAACTGTTGGTAGACATATTTCCCTTCATTAATCATGAAATCATCTCAGTAATAATCAGAATTAAGAAATTAAGAATTAAGGAAGAAGAATTTTATGTTTAAACAAAAAAAAATGCCTTTGATATTTTGTTCTCCAGCCAGAGAATTATCATCTCCAACATAATATCTGTAAAATTATTTGACTCCCATAATCCCATATCCCCATAATCTTCAACACTTCACTACAAAATAAACAATTTAACGTTCACCGGACGTTTTAACAGTGTCAATAAGCCACTTAGAACTACTGAAGACAAAATCAGCCATCAACTGACTAGAGATATGCTCTCAGCATTTAATTGATAACTCTTGTCAAATAATAGAACATAGACTTAAAATTCTCTCTTTTAACCGATTATTAATTCATTTTTCAAAGAAATAATTCTATGAAAAAAATCTCGAGGAACTGTTAGCAGATTGTTAGAAATATCCAAACAAAAATTCCTCGAAATTTTCTCCAAAAACTTATCAATACATTTTTACATCGAATAAAACGTAAAAAAACACTGCTCGTTCTATTTTCCTTTGAATTACTTGATCAATCAAGTCATTAATTAAGTTCTCTTCAGCTGTGGTACCTCAGGAGTGATTAAATTGGTACCTTCAGAAACTCCAGGAAAGCATTTCTTTCTAAACTCCGCAGATTATTTCTACACCTGACAAAATGTGAAACGTCCGCTCATTCTATCATCCATCAAATTACTTGATCAATGAAGTAATTCCTCCTCTTTCTCCTCTCCCACCCTAAGGATCCCTCAACCTATCTCGTTCCTCTCTCTCCTCTTCTTCCTCTTCTCCCTCCTCCCTAGCTCCTACTCCAGGCTCAGGAGGCCTGGTCCACCTGATGAGCGTCTCTGGACTTCTATAAAGGAAGATCAACTTGGCAAAGAGATCTTCCTCCAAGCTGAGTTCCCCACTCTCCCTCACCAGATAAATATCCAAACAAAGCCTGAGAATTCTATCTACATAAGGCATATCATCAAACATGATCTTGGGTGCCATCTCACTCACGGCCCTCCTCATGATCTGACTAACCACAATAACAGCCGTTGTGTACAGCCCCAGAATCCCAAACCCACTGATAAAACTCAGTCCCTCCGGAAATGCCTTGTCATTGAACAAAAACATGAATATATAATTACAATCGTTTAACGGAATAAGCCTCAACAAATTCATGTATATCTGATCGTCGCAGTTCTCATCAACAACCCACCACTGTCCACTGTTAGCTCCAGTAGCAGTTGACAAATGAAGAGTTGCATTCCTGTATAGATAGTCCGTCCCATCATACCCTTCACCATCATCAACACCACTAAACATATTCCTCATCAGCTGTGGCACCTCAGCAGTGATCCTATTGGTGACCTTTAAAAACTTGGGGAAGACATTCCTCACTGGAATCGACACGTTCGCCAAATTCGATGGAGGATCAGGCGCCAGTAACTCCGCTAAATTCTTCCTGAGGGGATTGAACTCCCCATTGATCCACGCGGGGATCGGTATATTCCTCGGTGTTGTTGTGACCCCAGTGGAATCCTTGACATCAGTCTTTCTGGAGATCGTCCACTCAATATGGAACATCAGCGTGGCATTGGATTCTAGCTCCATCTTCAGTCTTTCCTTGTCCGGTGGTGAAATTGCCCACAATTTTTTTGAGGATCTACTGAACCTGACCGCAGCCACATCAGTAGCCTCATAATTCTCCAAGAAAGTAACTGCAGGCCTGCTCTTTGAGTACACATTTTTCAGGGTCTTGAAGTCAGCTTCAGAGTAAGAAAAAATTGATGTATCCTGGGCTGACATGGTGTAGATAGGTTCGTAAGAGCCGATTCTGATGCTCAGGGAAGCTTCATAAGGGAGATTGGAGACTCCGACAGTGCCACCCAGAGCAAAGAGCAGAAGAGGAAACCAGATTAGACCGATTATGAGAAAGAGAGCGCCGCCTCCTACCATGTACTTGCTCATCTGTGGCTTCTTAACCCCTCGGGGCTGTGGAAAATCCGTCTCCACACCTCGCATGCACTTGATCTGGTAAATAGACGCGAAGATGTCCTCCATCTTGAACCAGTCCACGATGGTCATGGAGGTATCGGTCCAAATCCAGTCCATCACAGCTCGAAGTTCAAACAAGAAGGGCACAAACATGAAGACTTTGAAGAGAGCGTAATTAATGATGCTATACTTCTTGCAGAGGAAATTTCCGAGGATTCTGGTTGGATATCCCAGTCGCAATTGGTAAGCTGCCAGAAGAAGGTAGAAGCACTTCACCATGTACCAAATCTGTGGTGGTAAACGATTATTGAACTGTCTCTCAGTAATGCTGGGCAGAATGAAGAACATCCAGATGTGAACACCAAAGATCAGGAAGTACTGAAAGACTAGCTTTCCGAGGATTGATTTACGAAGGAAGAGAGCTCTGTCGATGACAATCAGTGCGAACTGGAGAAGCAGCATCAGGAGGAAGGGCATGGGGACTCGGTTCTCCTGAAAGTAAGCCGCTACACCGCCGTCGCCCTGTTGTGTCCCGAAGGATGAAAAACCAAAGATGATAAGGAGAAAGTTAAAGAAGTCGCAGAGAAACATGTAAGCGTAGACGTTGGTCTTCTCCTTGCCGTCCGGACTCAGAATGCTGCCGAAGAAGTTTCGAGTTGGCTCGAGGTACTTCTGAGCTGTTATATTCACAGCTGTTGAAAGTTTGTCTGTGCAGACTGGGACTTCTTCTCCTTTTACTGCCACTAGTCCCTCGTTGGAGGCTGTGGGGGCTGGAGGAGATTGATGTTCCTGAGCTGTAGTGGTTTGATCTGGTTCATCTGTTGAGGGATTGTCCTCTGGAGGTTGTGGAGGCTGAGATGACTGTCGAGGTTGTTGAGCTTGTTCTTCGTTTTGCCAGTGGAATCTCGTCGGTTCTTGGCCGTTATTCTCAGTGGAACTTTGGAGTGTAGCTAGAGTCAACCTCGAGGGGATGATCTTTCTGGCTATATAAGGGGTTGTCCACTGACCCAGAGATTTTAGCATAAACCGGTGGAAGAAGACCATTAGCAGGAGGAGAAGATCCCAGAGGGCGTAGTTTGGCTGCTTCTCAACTCCCATTATCCTGGGGGGATAGAGGGGACTACTATTTTGATTCCAAGATATGAGGTCCAACTGGAAAATGCATTTCACTATAACTATGGCCTCGGTGTAGGCAATTATTGTCACCCAGAATGTTTTCGACGGTCGGGGGATCGTTAGGGAACCCCAGAAGAAGACCATCAGCGGCAGGGGGATCGAAAGAACTGAAGCGTTCTTGATTTGGTGGAGGAAGATCATGAAGTAACACATGAAGGTGGAGTGCGCCAGAATGCCGAACCAGATGGAGGCTAGCAGTTGAATTATTGGGGGCTGATCTATCTCGGAGAGCTCCGGCTGCTCCTCCTCGGTTTGCGGTGTCTGCTGTGTCCGTGTGAGAATCGAGCTGTAAAATATTTAAGAGATTAGTGGTTGGGGTCTACGGGGGTGAAGCAATGATTTCAGACACTCAGACGTCAATAATGTTTTAGAATTCAGTAGGGAAGCGATGATTTCGGATTTTTGTCAAGACACTTTTATATTATGACAATTTTATATTAAAAAAAAGTGAATAGCTATTGATTTTTATACAATTTATGCTGTTGCGACTTATTCTAGTAGGCGCAAATTTTCTTATTTTATTGGATTCGTATTTTTTTCAAGAGAAAAATGAGACAGAGGACTGCAGATAAACGTTAGAAAATTATCCTCAACTTTAGAAAAGGATATTATGCTGTGAAATCGACTCAAATTTTTTTACTCAATCAGAAGTTCACTTCCACTTAAAATTTTCTATCACTTCATTACTGAATTACAATTGCGACATCCTTATTGACATAACACAAGCACATTCATCCTATAAGTCGGTTCAGATGAATGCTCGATTGACTGAAGACTAGAAAACAAGGGATGTAAAATGTAAAATGTAGAAGAAGAGGCGTAAATATAGTGCGAGACGTGCAGATAAGCGAACAGTGGCGTAAAATTTATTCTCTTGCATTTTAGGGATATTGTTAAAATAATTTTGAAACAATCAATTTTGTAGGACAACCGGTACCTGGAGGAGGAACCGTCCAATCCTCGCTCCAAACTTGGGGCCAGAATTCGGATGTGGGGCAGTGTCAGCAAGCTCTCCTTCCTAATGATAAAACAACACCATTTTCTCTAATTCAGCAACAAATACAAATATTTTTCCTGGGAAACAATTTTAAAATTTGTATACCTTTTAATCAAAGTTTCACTAATTGGTTGAGCAACCTCATGGAATCCATAAGATCCTATTTTTCTGCTCAATTGCATTGATGTCAGTAGTAAATTGAATAAAAAAAGAATTGAAATTTCATTATTAGCTCTTGAAAATTATTCCCTGCAAACATTTCGCTACCTCTGCTTTGATTTATCCCAGTATTATCAATGGTTTTATCAGAACTACAATAGAAGCCATTTGCGGAGAATCTGAAGGAGCGCTGCACACATTATTCTGATCAAAGAGGCAACGAGTGCACAAAAATCGTTTAGTACCTAATGTAATACATATGATCGATGATAGATTGTGATAACTGTGGTTTAATGTCAGAATACCAAGCTACCCAACTAACTACTGGAAGAATGAGAAAACGAATGCTCAGCCTGCACAAATCTACACTCCCTACCTTTGATCCTCGATCTTCGCCTGACTTGGACCCTCACCCCCATCCGTCGTCTCATCAGTATCTCCTTCCGTCTCTGAACTATCAGAGTGAACACATTTACTACTGTTCCAATGTGTACAAACTCATTAACGAGAGAGGAGTAATTCAAAATTATTGTAATAAATACAAAATAAAAAAATAATATTCAGGATACCACGTCTCATCAGCTTCAGGGAATTCTTCTCTTCGCATTTGAAGTTTGAAATTTCTGTTTTAAACATTCCTGCTGATAAAAGTATCTATCTACCTACTGAACTATTTTTTTCCGAATGCGCTCGAATTTTTCATCTAATATTTTCATTTTTTTGTTATTAATCAGGGAATGCTCACCTCTGCTTGATTAACGGCATGGGCTGCCAGATTTGATTGATGCCCAATCGCATTCCCATTCTAAAATCGGGTTTCGCCTGCACAAAAAACAACAATTAATCGTTAATTATTTTCAATACAGTGGAAACATGACGAAAGATTCTCTTCAGAAATCAATTAAATGACAATAAATCTAAATCTGATAAATTTTCAAAAAAACATTCCTTTTGAATAATTTAATTGGATTTATTGTTGGAGGTCTCCTAATATTCTAAATACAATTGTCTTCTTCAAGGAATACTTTTTTTAGAATAGCAAGGTTATTAATTGCAAATAAAAGCTGATTTGTGAGTTAGTGTTTAATATAATTTCCGAATTTAAAAGATTATGGTTCCTCCTGTCAAAATCATATATCTTCCCTTGACTTGACGTTAGGATAAAAAATATCTCCATTTCTAAGAACTTCTATTACCATTTGTAATTACCTTCAAAATTTTCTTCTCCTTCGCCAGAACTTTTCGAATATACCGGTAATCCCTGGAGAACCTGTTCAAGTATCTTGTGGCAGAGACCATCGAGCTATTGATAAATTCAAGAATGAATTTGAAGTAAGTCAGTAACGAAGCTCCCTTCTTCGTCTCTTCTCCATCGCCATCATCTTGGCCATCGTCTTCCAGACGTTGGCCAGAGTCCGAGGGTGTCGGAGACTTGGTTAGATCGTCAGCCTTGAGCTCCCGCTCAACCTCGGAAGAGACTAAACTCGTTCTGTCCCCGTCCTATTAAAAAAAAAACTAGTGTAACAATACGACTCAAAGTATTTTCTAATATCGAACAAATCAGCTTTTAGCAGTTGCAGAGTTGAGCGTTAACTGTACAGCTGACTGTCCAAGCTAGAACGATGATCCAAATAAATTCTCTACGAAATGCAAGCCCATTAAATCCTCCACCTTACATGAAAACAATGATCGCAAAAATTATAATTAACCTGAAAGGTTGAGAATTGCAAATGCAACGAAATGCTAAATAAAATAAAAAATAATTAATTAATTAAAGAAACGGAAAAACATGAACAGGCTTTCTACACAGCAATTTTACACAGGCGAGATGATTTCAAAAGGAGGTGATAAATAAATATATAAATAAATGATTGAATAAATAAATAAATTGTGATTAGAAAGAATAAGTGCGTAAAGTTCACGACTGATATGTACTGGTTGCCAAAATGATATCATCTCTTTAAGGGTTGGATTTCAGAAAAATGATCGAGCCAGTTATTTGTAGAAATTTTTCTTCTCTACAAAAACGGTTACTCAAATTTACGAAACCATTTACGAAAAAATTTACGAAAACCACTCATTGCCGAACTGGAAAAACTAATGAATCAACCAAAATTACACCTTCCACCACTGTTGTTGAAATAATGATTCTAATAGATAATTAGCAATCACACAAGTTACTTCTTGATTTTAAAGAATCTATAATATTTTTATACTAAAAAGTTTATTTTGAAGTGCCATGATAAAGAAGAGAATAACTCAATTAATTAAAGACGTGGTATGAGAACTCTATTAAAGCATCATTCAAGTAAATTCTGGAAAATGAATACAACTGCTGTTTTACACTTTCTGTCTATGAAAGATTCGATTCAATGTAATACACACTTTTTGACATTTGATTTAAGAATTTCAACTCCCATAAAAACGTCAATAACTCTAAGAAAATACTGAATTTTTCTACTAAATTTTGTAAATGGCTTTATCCGAAATTTCTTGAGCAATTATCTACGTTCTCAGATGTTTTGATGCTATTTAGTTCATGTTTCCAAAATTTAAGAAAAAAATTTGAAACATTCTTGCCGAAGAATTTTTTTATGACTGAGAATCAACATCTGTTGAATTTGTTGAACTGTTTGTTGTAAAACGCAGGCATCGACGCGAAAAGTCTATTTCTAATACAATTAAAAAATGATAATAAATAAAACATGCATTGCAGTTAAAGAACGCGTTAAAAGTGATTATTAATTAGTTAACGATATTAGAAAAATATTATCGTCTTTAGTATATAAACTTCTATAGATTTTTCACCCAAGATATCACATAAATCAACATTTGTTTATTCATTTTATGATTTTTCTGATGGAATGTGATGGGGTCTCACATCGGATGCCGCGGCAGTCTCAGTTTCGGAATGTGCGCTGAGATATGACATTGATGATTTCTTGCGAGTGAGTGGAACACTCTGACGCCGCAACCTCAACGCATCCTTCTGAGTTCCTCCATACATTGCGACGTGCGTCGCAATCTCAATGTCTGTCTTAATCAGGGTCGTCATCAGCTGAAAAGGATAGCACTCGAAAGGTTTAATTAAATGTGCATTGGGGAATTCTTTTGAGTTAATTATGCCTGCTATGGTCTCACACCAGTTAATTGTGCGTAACACTTTTTTATGAGTGAACATCTAGTTTTCACTGTTTTCTTTCGAGATTTATAATTTGCAGTATTTTTTTTCCATCCGGAATATTGAAAAAGGTTTTTAACGATCTCTAGTAGAATAAAAGTAGCGTAAAAAGAATGTAAACGATTCAGGATAGAGTTCTTCCTTCTTCGAAAGAAAACATTTTTAATGGTGAAAAACAAATCATGAAAAACTGGTGCATTTGCGAGAAAATTATATTGGATATCTATTGACATTCCCATAGAATTGCGATAGAGAGATGAAAATCTATCCTGTTGATTTTTAATTCACTTCTTCAGTTTTAATGTAAATAAATGCATATTTGCATTTTTTTTTTGGCAATAATAAATACAAATCAGGTTTTACCCAGGATTTCACGAATATTGAATTATTGTCCCAGCCTACAGGCATCCATAGCTACGTGTATTGTTCCACTGGAAAATGTTCCTAAGCACCCTCAAACTCTCAAAAAAGTTTCGACGAATTTGAATTATGGCAAATAGTACAAGCTACAGAGATCAAGAAGATCAAGAGATTGAGTCCTTCTAGAGAATCCAATTTTGTACAGAAAGAATGTAATTGAATTCTTCTCATACTCTAAAAACACAAACACATTCTGACAAATGCTTAGAAAAAGTGGAAGAACTTCGAAGAAGTGAATAGATATCAATTTTTGGATAGTTTTAATCAGTCCTATGGGTTTATACGCATCTTTCGTCCCGATTTTTCTTTTTTCGTTATCTTTTAATAATTAACAGAAAAATTTCGAAAGGGACATTCATGTTTAAAGATTTGTATGGAATATCAAAATCGATTAAACCTGTTACATTTCCAATAAAATTTTCCAGCAAAGCACTGACTTCTTCGATTAAATATTTTCATATATTAAAAATACTTAACGATAACAATAATTTATGATAAATGGTGATGAGTGGTTCTACTGACCTCGGATACGGTCATGCGTCTTCCCCGTTGCCTTTGGCGCTCCCGACGTTCCTCCTCTTCGATTTGATCCTCTGGAGATGGCAGAAGGTCTGTGGCGTCCTCCTCATCGTCGAAGTCATCGAACATATAATAATCTCCAGATCTGACAGCTATTGGAGTTATAATAAAATTGTTAAAGTTTTTGAGGGATTCGAAAAGGGCAGAGACAAATAAGGGTACTACACGGAGACAAAAGTTGTGGGGAAAATTATCTAGATATTTATTGTCTCATTAAATTAATCGTTATCTTTCCGAAATCCATTAATTTATGAATATGAACAAAATTAAAGGAATGGTACATAATTTTTTTTTTTTAATGCATCTGCTCATTAACAAAAAGAATAAGTATATATTGAATAATTATTCACGTCCGCTGATGAAATTTTTGTCTGAGGTCCGATTAAATAAACAAATTTCAGGATAAATTATCGTTAGCTTTAAATCAATTCTTCAGAGCAGAAAAATGTTCTCTATCCGTCACACATTGTTAAACGATGTAAAGTTAAACGAACTTACAACGGAATTTGGCTACACAATTATTTAATTCGTTTAATAAATTTTCCCCAACTTTGTTCTCCACATGAAGCCATGCAATCTCATAAAAACCACTGGACAACCCGACGAATCTAGACAACAATGAATTAGTTTTTATGTACAATTGGTTTGATCACTTTACAGAGGAAGCTGAGGATTGTTATATTCAGTCGGATTATTGTTGAATTATCTGGAATGTTATTTAATTGGTTATTCTTGCGGGGTCTGAAAAACATTGAATTTCATTAGGTAGTGGGGTCGTTCAGTTGGTAGTGTGGAGCATCAGTATTGGAAGACAGTGACAGCAGGGTATTGGTTCTTTCTTTGTAGCAAAATTTGTACAATTGAATTACCCTCTCTGTTGGTCTTTGGTGTGCGGTGTTTGTACAACGGCCGGTCTCTGGGATAGAGCGAATCTAACAGAACACACATATCGACATGTATAAATAAAAAAAAAAAAGGTCAATGAATCTATGCTGAACCAAGTTCGATGGAGAACCTCGAATCAGGAACATGCGATTTCACGTCTTAAATTAATTGACATAATTGTGCCGATTGGAGTACAACATTAATATGTAATCCTAAAAATTAAAAATTTGTATGAATAAAATAATGATGAAAATTATTCATATTTCCCAAATTATTTGAATGATAATGATAGAACGGAATTGTTTTGTACATCTCTACAGGAGAGAAACGTTCAAAATAATTTGCAAAAATTTTTTTCTTTCAAAAATTTGATAACATTGTAAAAAAAGTATTGAAATCAAAATAAATAAGCAAAAAAATTAGAATTTTGCTGTTTTTTTTAAATTGAATATTTTTAATAGCAGTTTAGCTAGGATTTTCTATTGTATTTTTTCAAGTTCAATATTCTCGTCGGAAGAATATTATATCGTATTGTGAAAGAGAGTTTGAAATTTTCAATTTTCTGGATAACAATTAAATTCATACCCCAATATCTAAACGTATATCACGTCGCGTGATGAAAGCATATGTACATGAAACGATGACGAAGGCATGATCTTTCGTAGAACGGTTTTACATGTGTGATGAGATCGCTGTGATCGCGAAGTGAAAGAGACGATGGATTGTCTGGGCGTTGGATTATCAGACATCCAGGTGGTTCCCGCAAAGCTCGACTGCCTCCTGTGATGGCTATCAAGAGGGCCTGATCGTTCACTCGAGGGGAGAGGATCGTAAGGGGGTGGAGAGAAAACTGGAAAGGTCTCATCTGGGGATGGACCCCGAGGATTGAGTTCGCTGTTCGGTGGAGAGCCAAAGGATATCCTAGTGGGCTCTAGATATCCCTCTAGGCTCACTGTGAGGACCGCCGAGTTGGGGGAGGGAGCTTGCAGGAGGGAGGCTGCGCGAGGCGTGAGTGGGGGTGGATCATCCACTTCATCTCGTCTCTCATCCTCATCAGTATCATCCTCATCCAGCGGAGTTCTGTAACCCTGTGGGGGCGTACGCCCTGAGGACACGCAGGTACTCATACTCGATGTTCGTGCCAGGGGCGCCACTCCTTTTTATTTCGATTGCGTGAGGAATATCATTTCTGTTAAACGACGATTTTCGACGATTTCTCGGATAACATTAATCCAAATAGTTCAATCAAATTTGATAACTTTCATCATCCATTTGAAGTCATTCCATGAATGATTGATAACAGTGCTTGACCGATTGCATAATCAATTTCGCCTTTAAGTTGAGTGATGAGGGTATACAGTTATTTCTTAGGTCTTGTTTAGTAAGGGACTATTTAGTTCACGAGTAATTTTAGGAAGAAATGAAGAATCATATTTCCCTAGGGTTTGTGGCGCGAGTACATTCTAAATAAACATTTGAGAGTAAAATACTCACACATCCTTTCTTTTCTAGAAAATGTATTTTCGCCATGTCCTTCTAAAACCCCTCGTTCTAAAGTGGTAATCTACTTAGATTCCAATGTCGAAATACAAACTTGAATGCTTTCAGAAGTATTCGTCTGCTACGAATTAATAATAAACTAATCAAAAATGAACTGTTTCAATGGCTTGCAGTCAATCAACTCCTTGTCATTCACATCGTAACAGTGAATAAATTGATTAGTGAAAGATCAAAGCAATAAAATGAAACTCACCCACTTTGTGATCAGCTGGTTCCCTGTAACTTGGCCCCTGAATTCGCTGCTGGTCAGCCTTAATTTTATCCATCTTGAACTTGAGCTTCTGTAACACGGCCTTCTCCACATTCTCCTGATACTCAATTCTCTTCCTGTGGAGATCTTCCAGCAACTCAGCTCCCCTCGATGCCAGAATACTCATAGCCTTCGTCTCATCAACAATATGAAAGAAGTAGTAACTCTTGAATAGCCTCTTCTGAATAATTAGAAACGTGAAACAAAGTCCATCCCAGAACATGTCGATATCCTCCTTAGGCACATCACAAGTTGCGTTCAGCGGTAAATTAGACCCCTGGAACTTCTGCAAACAAGCTATACCCAACAGCTGAATCAGCCAGCAAGCAGACTCTTCCATCTGCTGAATCAATACACATCCCACCCCCTGCAGAAGTGTCTTCGAGAATATGACAATAACATTGTACCCGAGCAAAAAGTTCCACCACTTCAATATAGTCTTCACAGGTCTCAAATAAAAATCACTCCCCTGCCACAAGAACACAAAAGCCCCAATCAAGTACCCTAGCGAGAACAAATTAGTCCTCTTTGTCCCAGCTAGAAACATGATCGAAAGCGTAATCCACAAGAAACTCATCATCACCCCCCTCTTCACCACATCCAGCCAGCAATGAATATGCGACACGTAATCCTTAACAGGATTAACAAAGTTCGGCTTCTCCATATCCTGGAAGACTGAATAATTGTGCCCAGCGATGAACTCCTGTCCCGTAGCGACACTCCGCGCCTCTATCCTAAACACTAAACTCTGTCTCACAATCATGAGAAGTAAAAAGAAATCACAAATGAGCTTCTTAGCATTCGGTGGTGATTCGGGATCAGGCAAGTACATCCATTCTTGGAGTCTCGTGAGAATATCGCTCTCCCGCCATGGATAATCAATGCAGAGCCATGTAGGTGGCGCCACAACAAAGAAATACTGAAGGGGTAGTAGGATTATGACAAAAATTTTGAAGAACGGCCAGATTCTGGCAATATTCCGTCGTTTTTGGGCGAACATGATTAACAACCAAACCCCATAGAGCACGGAAAATAAGTCCAATCGTGTTCCAATCAGCGCTACCAGCGCCATGAAGCAGAATTCAAGTCCAAACTTGTAGAATCCATAGTTGAAGAGGAATTTCAGGCAGTGACCGATGTCCTTATCAGCATCGGCTCGAGTGATACTCGGAAACATGACTTGAGGGGTGTCTAAGGGTTGGCCTCTGCCATGCCTGTAGAAGCACTGACGCACCATTATAATGGCTCTCAATGTTGTCACAGTGACGATCCCGATGTAGCCTCTCAGCAGATATGGAAGCATTCCCGGTTCTGCCTTCTTCAGTCCTATCCATTCAGCGCTGTTGTAAGTGTGATTCGATGTATTGTTGTCCTTATCAGGGATCTCACTTGTGCAATTGACGTCCCAGTTATAATGATTTATGTATTTTATCTGGTACAGCATCTTAGCTACTATGAGTATAGCTACGGCCATTGCCATTCCATTGATCGCCATTATTTGCATCGATCTTCTGAAGTTCATTACGACGACGATTGCTATCACGAAGAATAAGTTGATGGCACATACGTCGTTGATGCAGAGGAGCATGAGAGAGATGTAGATGATCTTTTGCACGTGGATTTCGAGAAAGAGCCAAAAATAGTTGTAAGCGTTTTTCAATTGTTCTAGACCTCTTCGGAACAGCGCAACTCGTTCCAGTTTCGACATGTGTTTTAGTTGTTTAAGAGTATAAATTGTGGATCTCTCCTCATTTTCATTGAGGAGAACTTCCAAGGGAGATACCGCGGGGGCAATCGATGTTGATCGTCCCAGGCTTCCTCTCTTGGAGACTGTGTCGACGCTGATTTTGTCCATGTTTGTGGCCTCCAGGAAGTCGTCGTGGAAATAATGCATCTGGAGAACGGTGATTATGACGAAGAAAGTTGGTGTTAGCAGACGAACAAACAGGTCCTTGGTCTCGTAAGTCTCTAGGCCTATGTCGTTTTGGAGGTCCTTGTCTATGTAAAGACGCTCCCAGTACGTTGGGAAATTGTGGAATTGGTAGGTGTAGACAAGAATCAGCATTACGACTGAGTAAACGATAACAGTTATCCAGAATCCGTACATCATCTTCCGCCAACCTGACCAGGATATCTGGAAGGAGATGACGAAGATGAGGAACAGAGACATGTAGATGATTCTGAAGACTGTCATTCTCTCGCCGGTGATACCGCTAGTGAAGAGCATTATTGCGACGACGACTATCCAGAATTTGGTGAAGAGTTTCTTTATGACTCGGCCTACGTCCTTCATGAATTGAGATTTTATCTCGGTACTGTCGTGCTGCATCGAAGATGTTGCTGCAGATACTGTTACATGGAGGGGAGCGACCATGTCTCTGATGGTGGAGGATCGCTGATCTCGAATCTTTTCGGCCATATATTGGCGCATCGTGATCCAGAACATAGCCATGAAGGCAGATTTTACGATGAGGTGATAACGGCTGAGTTGATCGGTCTTGCTAAATCCCATTTCCGAGAGGCTGAAGCCATCGATTACAGTGGGAAGTTCTTCTTCGGTCAAATTCATACTGAAGACGTAGCCAATGAGGACCAACAGTGTGCCGTACGTGACGATGAAGGGTGAGCACTTCATCATGGAGGCTCGCTTGTCCGGGACCATCCAGAGGATGAGCGCCCACAGGAGGAAGACGAATGTCGTCCAGCTGTGGTACATTATGCTCCAGGTCATCATAATTATGTTTGTGGCAAGGTAGGAAGAGTTGGCGATTAGTTGGAAGATCGAGTAGACGGCCATTATGATTTGCTCGATCGGACCTGGCTCGTCTTCTTGAACGCCTAGGAAGAGTTCCCATAATTTTAGAATCAATGGAATTCTTTAATTATAGAAAATGGCTATTTGCATGAGGAAAATGATTGCAATACACAAAATTGAGATTCTGGGAGATTTGAAAATATAGAAGTATCTGTTATATGATTTTATATTATCGAAATCTTCAGTTTGGTAATATTATTGTAAGGCATGTACGAAATTTTAAATAAGTGAACAATCTGTACTTGTATTTATCCTAGCGACTCGCGTAGCCGTTTACGTGATTTCTATAAAATAATAGCGTAAGGACAGTTTCATTTGTATAATTGAGTGGGCGGAATAAATTATGTTTATTATTATTGTGACAACTGAACTGTTTGAGTATTGATTTAATTATGGAAAGCCGTAGCCATACATTATGGCGACATTTGTTGCGATAATTTTAACGACATTATGTAATATTTACAGTAGCAACCAAACCGATAATCTTATCAACATCACGAGCAATATTAAGTATCATATCAGTTCCCATTAACCCCTACGAGACCATTCCCAATGACGGTGACCGGCAGCGTCAACATAATTGAATGAAACATTGAAAAATTCTAGCGTTCATTATTGAGAAATCTATTACCCAAATTAAAAAATGTTTGTGCAATTGAATTCCGGATTCTTTACTCTATATCTCCCCGAAGTTTACAAACCAGTTATTACTGTCACGCTATATTTCTTCACGAATGATTGAATCGATGTAACACTATATTGTCCCCCAAATCTATAATACAAACAAAATATATATATAAAAAGAAATGAAAATATTACTCTGAACATGTGCTTTTAGAGTTGGAGAGATGGATTTACCGTCACTCATGGATTGCATTTGAATACTGTCGTCATGCTGTCCATCTTGAACAATGACACTCCCAGTCGAGTCCTGAAGAAGGCCAGTCCTTCCAGACCCGAACCGCATCAGCTAGTCAATCGAAGAAAGATATAAACACTCCACCAAATATTTACCCTTTCCTATCTAAATCATTCTAGTTAGTGGACTGTCGTGTGTGTATATTATAAAACCAAGTGCTTCACTTCTACATGCTCAAGAAAGCAAAACAACGCACACGCGAAAGATATAGCCCTCACCATATTAGTATAATCTCCAATGATATGCACTCTATTCCTCTGAGTTTGCATGCATCGGAAGAGAGCATGGATAAATCATCAATGACCTTTGAAATGCAAACCAATTGAATAAAAAAAAATTAAGCTTGCTATTGGATACGTACGGGTGTCCTCTCATCAGGCTGGCTCGGGGGTGCGACAGCCAGCTTCTAAAACACAGCAAACCAAAGAAAACGTAGGCGAACGCATCCAGAACGAACGAAAGAAAAAAAAAAGAAAAATTATAGATGTAAGTGTGAAAATCGCTCAGTGTCATCAATTCATTATTTATCTACGGATATCCTGGAGTTATTCATCACCTCGCCATATTTTTTTTTAATTGGCATTTCTTTATGGATGTAACCCCTCATACTAATTTCGCATATCAATTTTTTTCAGAGGATTCTCAGAGTTATAGAATTCCACCAGAATTATTTTGGATTCAGGACTAGATCCAAACTAGGCTTTATGTATGACTTATTTGTGATTTCGCCACATGTTTGCATTCACCCTCTACACACATTGGTAGAAAAAAAGGCCCAATATATTCAATTTTACGAATTTCAAAATTTAAAATGTGTAGAATAACAAGCAATAAATAATTGATTTTTTAAAATAATTCTTCATGTTTCTACACATTCATTCACATCCGGTTACTTTGAAATTTTGCCGTAGTCTCTACTTAAATACATTTTTCATGCAATTGAGCCGTTCTCATTCTAAAGTTAAAACGATTTAGCGGAAGATACAACGCTTACAGATCACGTTAAAAGTACCAAAGGGCGGTGTGATAAAGCCGCCGGAATACCCGCAGAAGAAGCGTCAAAATGGTGATCCGTAAAGTGTTAATCAAATTATTGTATATACAATTATACATAGAATAAATTATTGGAGCCACTCTGCAAATGAAAAGGCTTCAAATATGACAGAAAAAATATAATATGAACAAGCACAAGCCATATCGCTCAAATAGTCCATCTGTTTTGGCCCTCTTTGTTTAGATTTTCCATCGACAAACATTCTTAGTCTTACTCGTGCCTTCTTGCGGGCCGACTGCCACCTTTGAGATGGCGTTCTTCGTCTGATTGAAACATGACGTGATAATGGTGTACCCAAATTCCGCAATTTTCCACTCAAACGCGCGGCGTTTTTTAGGGGCTGTGTCTGCCTCAATTTTTAATGGAAGCCGCATTGGAGTGAGAGACAGAAGGTGAGAAAATCTTGTTTAATTGTTAGTGAGAGCGCCAGAGACTGAACTAAATTATTTCTGTTAATTTGAGATTAGTGGTTAGATTGACGGATGAAAATGAAGAAATATTTTTGATAATGTTGAACATTCAGATAGAATAAATTTAATTAAAAAATTTACGTTTGAACACACTTCTATGATCAATTTAAAAAGTAAAGTTTCAAAAAGCCAAAATTATTGTTTATACGGAAAAAAATGAACAGAAAAACATTTGCCCAAATTTTTTAATGGATAACGACGCGGCATTTCTACAGAGAATATGTGAGTAAATTAATAGTTTGCACTAGAAAACTAAATCTAGTAGAAATCTATTAGACTTTTTCTCCCAGTAACTATAAAAGTTGACTTTCTAAGAAATTATTTCTTCATTTTGATTCCAGAATTACTTGAATTTCCCAATTAATTTGTTTAATAACAATTGATCTTACCGGTTCGTTGAACAAATACTGCGATTGCAAAGCAAGAACGTAATAAAGCCAGAAGAGTCCAAGAGCGTATCCATAATGGGCCCACTCAGAATTTTTCTCTGGAAAATTCACATTTCTCGGATCTGAGCAGTTGGTCTCATAATATGGCTCGAGGGCAAAATATCTGGACCAAGTGCTGTTCACTGGGATGACCTCCTGTGGCCACTGATTCTGATATGTCAGCAGAACGACTATATGCACGACTACTACGGCCATCACGACCCTACAGATACCCGCGAAGATTTTCTTGAGCTCTTTGTGACATGCCCACCATGTGGCCGCTCCCAAAAATATTAAAAAGTAGAAACCGCCTTCCACAGAGGGATTCAGAGAGGATACACAGCAGAGGGAGGCCAGAACGATGTAGCTGCCTATGCTGCCGAAGAAATTGACAATCTGTTCCACAAAAAGTGCAATAATTTAGTACAAATTTCTATTGAAAAGAGTAACAATCGAACTCAGTGATATTTTTACTATTTTCTTTTTCATTGAAATGTCATCGTATTAATTGGATTGAATTGTGTTAATGATAATGATATGAACCTGAAGTAACAAAATTGAATATTTTCATCCCTTCATTTCGCTTCCCCGGGATTTTCCTCTTTTTAAAACTAGTAGGTCACTTTATAACAAGTTTTCTATTTCTTTTTCTTCTCAATGGGTGAGAAATTCGGCTTGTCTCTACGGGGTGCTTGTCTAATATTATCTTACCCGTAACGTAATAAAAAACTTAAATCTTACCTTAGTATTGGCATCAATCGATTGCTTAGACGTTGAGCTGGCCTCCGGGCGATGATTTGAACTCTCAACATCAGGATCTCTCCACGTAAACCTCTTGCACAAGATGAACACAATTACTGTAACAGGCAGTGCAACGATTTCAGGTAGGAGCCAGAAGAAAACCTCCCAAACGGTTGCTTCGTCCATCCGCACAAGTCCAATGTGTCTGAAGAGTCTTTCCAGAAATGAACAATTCACGGTGAATTCATCGTATAAGGACGGCACAGCCAGTAGGACAATGTGAAATGCGAGCTGGGCAAGAGCAGTGAGGAAACTCAAGGCCATGCAGGATTTTAAATAACGACCTGTTGTTGATTTCATCGTTTCGTGGGTGGGAATTGATATTAATGGTGATATCAACATCAGCACCAGATAAACCAGCGATAAACCAACTGGTCGCCATACTGTGCCTGAAAGTCATAGAAATTTTCATTCAGTCAGAGAATGACAAATAGTTCAAAAATTAAATTATAAAAAAAGATCAGGTTATTCATATTAGGAGATCCTGAGGATATTTCAGTTCCATTTAGAAACTCCACGCAGTGTTAAAAGTCGTTTTCCTCCACTTTAAAACCCGCCAGAGCGAAAAGAACATCTAGAGACCCTTTTCCGCGCATCCGTCTCAGATCGTTAGGTCGTTTTCCCGCGACTTCTCGAGAACTATAGGAGATATTCGACCAAGACCGTATCCGAATTCATTCGATTCCTGAGAAAATTTTAGTTCCTCTTAAAATCTCCACGAACGGCTACAAGTTCATCTACCGATTCCGGATGCAATTTGAGTTCCTCCTATGACCCCGAGAACTCGACAAAATGCCGTTTACGAGGGGCTAAAAAAATAACACCCTACACGTAACACTCTGAGGATTATTGATCAATATTGGAATATGGGAAAGATCAAATAAATAGTTTGGACGACTTCGCTAAATATTTCTTTTAAAATAAACTTTAAAAACGAAAAATCCTTACTGACAAACCCACAGGAAAAGCTTATGACACTAGAGGACAGAACGTCCCTTCAAATTTGGACACATGTCTCGCATTAAACCACTCTCGAGTTTTTGCAGTATAACCGTTCATAAATGAGTCCTTTCCCAGAAATCATTTTTCCCCAATGTCATAAATATTTGTCGAGTAGTTTTTGGAACGCTGTGAGGGTATTCTTATATATTTAAACAATCAATGCTCGGTGTCTAAAACTGAAGATTTATCAGCGATTTACGTGTTGCACCCTGAAATTTTATTAAATCTTTGCGTGTAATACTCAAAAAAACTATGAGTGCTCCGCATGTAATACTCACCGTCCGCATATATGACGGCATGTGACAAGTGCCCTGATAGTATAACACGCGTAACCTGTGTATGACAAGCAGAGTGCGAGCAGATACGGTCTTAAAAAAAGGTTCATTGAAACATGTGGAAAAATTCTTACTCAGAAAATATTGCTATTGACTTGTTTTTTTTACGATTATAACGCTACGGAAATTATAGCAGTGCCGATTTCTTCTCAAAGGTCACAGCATAGCAATTTCAATGAACTCAACGGACCATAAACGAAATCAGAATGGAGTGGAATTATCAAAAGGTCAACTTATTTGACAAGCTTGAATTCTCATGCGATTACAATCTGTCAGGAAGCAGCCTATCTCGATGTTACCAAATCTATAAGTGATTATGTTGATGATTTCTTTACTAAATATCGAAGTAGAAAGTGTAGTTGTAGTCGTTGAAAGACATTTGTTATCAAGGAAATACAGTTGGCGAGACATCTGTAGATAATTAACACCTCTCGAATGTTTATTATGCACTCGTTAATTATATCCAAGTAGGGCAGCTGTTCTTCGACTCGACGGTTTGGCAAGCCTGAAATTAACGATTCCTTATCGAAACACTATCAAAAAATATAATCCCATGGCTATACTTTCCGGGGAACTCTTAAAATATACATGTTGTCGAAAAATATTCAAAGTAAATCCAAAAAAAAAATGACTAACTCGACACTCAAAAATATAATTTTCTGATTTAAGTGGATTTATCCAAAGGTCACCCTACCCGAATAACTGATTCATTCTTAATATAAATTATAAAAAATCGAAAAATGTCGATGAAAAAGTTATAAATTAACCGATTTGAAAAAGCAACAAAAAATTAAAATCTACGGAGATTTTTTTTTTAATTTGAGCCATAAGACAACACCCGCAGAAGAAAAAAACAAGAGAGAGAAGTGAGATCGGACATCGAACGATGAAAATTTTTGTTATAATGCTCTAAAAATAATTCGAAAAATTGAGGGTGCAGTTGACCCGAATAAAACAACCAGGTGAAAGGTCACCGTGATAAGGGAAAAGAAAATTCCCGAATATCACGCGAGGCGTTTCTCATCTTTCCCCCTTTCGCTTCTTAATTTCTTTTTTTAGGAGTTGTGGCATCACATAAACCTACTCCGGTTGACAGGCCATTAACGTCCACCATGTATCGCTCGAGACCCGCTCAAACTCCCCTCAACTCACATTCACTTATTTCTCGTGTCAGACAATATCTAAGCATGATGACAATTTTTTGAAAATATCAAGTACGAATTTTTATTAAATTTTTTATGTAGTTAATTGCCGTGTGAAAAGTATCTTCTCGCACGCTGCGATATATGTATTTTGTAAAGTTTTCAAAAGTTCGTCAGAGGTTCAAAGTGGTTTGAACATTTAAAAAATGATGCATTTTGAGTTTAATCCATTCGACAGTTCATTAGTGGGTCATGGACAAAAATACCTATACTTAATTATTAACGATGTTATTAACCACTCATTGCGAATATGAATATAATATAATCTAGCGGTGTAGATTAGTGACGAAGATCGATCCACGGGTTTTTTAAATGGGAAACTTGATAGGTATACACATTCTTAATGACTCAATTTCCAGCACAAGTGAGGTGGAATATTCTACTGACATATCTCTACGAATGAAAATCCTTGGACTCGTGAATATTTTCTGAGCTATTAAACCTAGAGGCCCATAATTCCCCACATATATACACAAATTTTGTGGACACGAACCTCTTTCAAAAATGTCACAAACGCCTAGACAAATTTTAATTCTTCTTTTCCTTATTTAATAAATATAATTTCTTGAGGTGAAATTTTTCTTCAGTCTTATTGAAACAAATATTTACAGAGTAATCTGAGGAGTAATTTGTATTTAATTTATTTTTCAGGAAAGCGTTACACTCATAAAAATCATAATAGTGTCACAGCACAAACGAATATCTAAATTTCAGGCATTAAAAATGTCTAAGCAAAATGGAAATATGTCTGCATTTCAGACATTTCAAAGTTATTTGAATACCTCTTCGTCTGAAAGTTAAGCACCTTGTCGTTATATTCAGACATTTATTTTTGGTGTAGAAGAATTTCATAGAGACATAATAACATTTTGAAAGGTCGGTAAGTTTTCATTCCAATATATGGAAAAAACGACAGCCTATCGTTGAGTTTTTATTTTCAATTCTATAACTCTTCCTGCCTCTGGGCTTCTAATTTTGGAACTCGTATTCTAGTTTCTCACAACCTAGACTTGCCCCATCGTAATTCAACGTTTCTGTAATTTTCTGGCTTCCCGAAATTCCACGTAACTCTGGTTCAACATGTTAGGTATACCGTTTATTTGTTATCCATTCCTAACGCACAGTTTACATTGTGGCTCGCAGCCAATAGTAATGAACTATGATAACCCAATAGACATATGAGCATGGAAACCCTGAAAATATCAGCGGAATTTTCAAGACACTCTCGATAACAAACCCCTAACAACGTTGCAAAGCTAGATACATACACGTAACAATACAGATATGTCCCAACTTTTTTTATTTCATGATCCGTGTCAAACCATGTCTAGTTAAACAAAAAATTTGCCATTCTTTCTATTGTAAAGAAATGAACAAAATCAACAGTCGAAAACCCGCATAATTAAAACAATATATATTCTTTGATTAAAAAAAAATCTCATGGTCAAAAATTTTTTTAAAACAAGTTGGAAAAAATTAAAAAGTTGTTTCAATTAATTTTACCACAAACGACTTCGAACTAATTTTTTTTCGTCATATAAATGATACCACCGCCTAAGTAATTTTGTATTTATACGGTTATTAGGCACGAAGCGACATGACTCTTGCAAATTACAATGTTTTGAAAACTGTCAAATCATGAAACAAAATTATGAAAAGATGGAAAAAAATCCGATACAGGGGCGAAGAGTCTATTTGAAAACATGATATCATCACTGGCTATCGCACGCTCCGCTGGTGGCCATTCTCATACATATTACTCATTATTTAATTCTAGTTATAAGGCCTGGGGCGGCGAACAGCTAACTTTTGTGTAATCTATTATTCACAGGGCAGAATAGTTTGGGAACTTACACACTGTAAAGGTCACTGGTATGACGACCCTGAGGATCGCAACGTTCAGCCAGTACTGGGCCATCGTGATTTCTCCTTGGGTTCCAGGTGTTATTCCACTTCACCCTGAAATAGCAAAACCAATGCAATAAATTAATAAATACAGTCTATTCTCCTGGGAAATGGTGTTGCCTATAAATTAACGTACACCCTAGAATTGATAGAATTATGACAACGTAATTCAAACGTTATACTTGAGTTTCACGAATTGTATCAGAGATAGTTGCGTAAATCTAATTGAATTTTGATAATTATAAATTATGGAGAGGCGAATGTAAATGAAGTAATTTAGTTAAGACGATATCGAATGCATTAATTTTTCATTATTTTCGAGTTAAGAGTTGAAATAATTTTGTTTTTCAACAAAAAATCTGGGTAACCCAATATCTCCTCAACTTTTATTCGATATTTTGATATTGCGTATAAAATTACGCTTCAAAATGGATGATTAGAAAAATTTAGACATTTCATAAATAGTTTAATAGAAATTTTGAAAGCGAATTCAATAAAATTCAAATGCGGTCTGTTGGGAATGAATTGAAATAATATAAATGTAAAGATCAATTTTCAGAAATACAAGAATTAATTCATTTATTTTTCTCCCACTTTCACTGAATAATTCATTAAAAATTTACATTGTTTCATATTAATTTTCTTATGAAATTATGAGGACAAGAATGGAATGTTATTAAACTGTGAATTAATTGAATCAATGAATTCTTATAAACATAAATATATAAAATTATGGGAGGACTTATACTAACACTTCAAATTATTCTCGGAACATGAGAATATTAATCTCCTGAATAAATATATTCTTTCAGTGTCAGACTACAATTATTTATCAAGAGTTTTTACGATTTTCAAAAGTCATAGAAAAATCCATTCTTGTATCATTTCCGGGCTGTCGTTATGGGGTTTTTTACGCGTGTGGTTTTGGCGTCCGAGCCGCAGGCGAGGACAAGCCAACCACACGAGTAAAAAAACACTATATAACGACACCCCGGACAATATTTTTCCGTAGTGACTTTGACTACCGAGTTTGGGACAGGGCGAATGCCAATTCCCGAACGAGGAAAAGTCAAGGTCAGTACGCAAAAAACGTTTTTGTTATATCAGGACAACGAGAAAATACTGGACAGATCAAAGTTCAACATTCTCCGAAAAAAATACGAATCTGTGCCAAGAGTTTAAATCGATACTTCCTCGCGGACTGCAGTAGAATGAGGAAAAGCGGAAGGAATGGGGATTTTTATTGTTTTCACTGAATAACATTTCCAAACGATATACGCAGAGAGAGTGAATGCCCTCTAGAACGACGATAATACTTTATGTAATGGTAATAATTGTTTCGTAATTATCTATGACCATTTTTCGGCCACTCCCAGCGTAATTATCGGGCAATTGCAAAAAACCTGCGTCTGCTTGTGGTTCGATCGATGCACGAGATACTGTTTATTTATTACTGTCAACTTCAAATGAACGAAGGAGGAGGAGGATTGGTGTCGCAGAGACGTCTCGTAGGCGCCGAGTGGGCTAACTTAAATTATTTTAGGAGAACACAACGAATGCGGGTCCAGATGAATAAAGAGTAACTGTGAGGTATTATGAAATGAGTGGAAGAAAGTGGTCTGAAGACCAGTCTCGAAGGCTGTTCTCACATACAAGTCCATTTTATAGAAAAATTTAGGGAAAAATTACAAAGAAGAATATAATTGCAAAGTGTGACAAAAATTTTCAAACCTATTTTTGACTTTTGTCACTCATTGAAATTATTAGAAATCACTGGAAATCCATAATTCCGATTTTGACTTATCTAATATTTGTGTGACTTCCACTCCATCGAAAAACTAAAAAATTTGGAGAAAGTTAATTCCGGAGAAATTGAATGGAATCAAAATTGCGGTGACGACGCGATGAAACCGGAGACACGGTTTCATTAAAGAATGCAAAAAGAATAATTCTGAACCCGAGACGGAAAGGTGTTCTTGGCTTACATAATCCATTGTCCGTATGTAAGATGTGCAACCGGCGGTAATGCACTCTTAAAACCGATAATCCACAAATGTCAAATCTCTTGACGTAATTAGACATTAATTCTTCGCCCTTCGTCAACTGAATAGCATTGCCTATCGCTCGTAAAATCTATTGGCTTTTATTTGTGATTACACAGGGAGTTTGCCTGGTGATTCATTGTTATATTAAGTGAGGTTGATCCCTTTCTGTTTGGGATAGGATATCGCGTATCAGAATGGACGGAAGAATGGGAGGAAATGTAGGGTACAACGATCGATCGGCCGAAATTCCGGTTTATATGGTACAAGGTGCGTTTAGAGGTGGAAGAGAATGCTAATAAAACTGAGTTGGGTTAATTTAACGACTGCTGCAGTGACGACAGAGTGACTTTATAGTTTATGAGGATCGATAGCGTTTCTCTGCAACAATTTGCCCGGGGAGATCTGCGGCGCATCTCAAATCGCAACAGTTGAAGCTGCTATTGTGTTATTCAGGTGCACCGGATAAAAATGTACAAATTTTTATTTCGATTTTCAATGGTAAAATCTTCATTTTTGATAAAGATATTTTTAAAAAGTTAAATTTTATGGCCAGTTACCTGGTAATGTTCAGGAAAGTAAATGGAATTTAGGATAGAAAATTATGAAATCACTTGATATTTAATTTAAGATAATGACATCGCCTAATCATCAGCTGATTTTGTACACTTTTTGCTGTAGAACTCTACAATATATCATATCACCTGAGCAGTCTTTTTTATTCAGAGATTATGCACAGCTAATTATCACTCCATAAATTGTCCTGATTCGTATTATGATACGTACTCGTCACACCCAAGCGCCAGGGACAACAAAAAAGGCGGTCATGTGTCATGCGGATCAACCGAGTCTAAGGGTCCATTGCGTGTGGCACGCCACTCAGACTTATTATTTTAATTAATGAAAGCACACAAAAATTAATGGAAACGTAAAAACCTTATTACAATGTGTATTCTAATTCTTTTACAGCACCACAATTATTTGAAACTGAAAAATACGTGACCAATAATAATTAACTGTATAAATAATACACTAAATAAAATAAAATTGAATTTCATGGACAATTTTTAATCATTTTCTGAAGATTATCACTAGATTCGGGACGATTCCGATAACCGGGGCGACAACTTTTGACCACGTACGTCCAATGTATTTTTTCTCAGGAATTCGGGAAAAATAATAAAAAAATTCCATCTCA
>JAPYZN010000469.1:0-50645 GCA_030522865.1 Psyttalia lounsburyi | reverse complement strand
CGCGATTTAACCGAGCGAAGCGAGGTTAGAATCGCGTGATTACGGGCACCTATGGCATAAAATATTTTATGTCATTGTGCCCGTAATCCGCGATTTAATTCAGCGAAGCGAGGTTAGAATCGCGTGATTACGGGCACCTATGGCATAAATAATTTTTAATAGAGAGACGTCACTGACGTCTCTCTATTAATTATTAGACGTCACGTCAGTATCAAATATTACCGTAGCATAATAATTGAGGGATAGTTCCGGAATGAATCCACCAACGGAAACTTTTGGTATTCTATTTAATCTCTGCAGGACAAAGAGAACTGATTTATTGGTTCTCTTGGTGTTCTCTAACCAAGTGGAGTCATATAGAGCCCATTTCACATCGGTCATCTGCAAATAAAATACTGTTGAGCGATTTCCTTTCGTGGGGGGTGAAAAGAGAGATTATTGGTGATCACCGCCGTCATTAAATTCTCCGCTGCCCAGGCACTCAGATACAGCTGAGCACCATATCCTATGTCGATACCCACGAACTGGGCTTTGACTTCGAATGGCTCGTGCTGGACGGAAGTTCCACGATTTATTATTTTAGCCTTGCAGTCTATGAGCGAGAGAGATAGTGTGACAAAATGAACCGTTTATAAAAAAAAATATTCTACAAGTTGCAATGTTTAGAGATTGAAAGGGCCGAGCGGTCCATTTTATCCCACTCTCTCGGAGAAAATTCAACGGGAAATCTACCCCTATAACGTGCATCGCACCGAATGCGATAGAAAGCGTAGCCATACAGACTGTTGTCATAATTATAGGCCGTGCAACTTCACAGGCTTTCTCATTGAATCTGCAATCAGAAAAGAAAATTTAATTCACTTCTGTACCTGCAAAATCAATGAGTGGTTAATTTGCAATGTTGATGAGACAAAATCAGTCCGGGTGGAAGTAATTTTGACTTTGAAAAACGTTTGCTATGAACAAATAATCTTCTGGTCAATGAGAGTGACAGATTAAAAAAAAATGTGTAGGCAAAATAACAAATTCATAAACCTTAATAGACTCTGATGCACTCGAATACAAGCATTGAGGTCACCAACACTCGCAATGTTTCTCACATCATGGGCTAGGAGTTTAAGTCGGGCAATAGTGAACCAAAACAGCATACATACTTGAGCATCCAGGGGTCCAACGCCGGAACATTGCATCGCTGCTAGAGCTTGCGTAGCGTAAATTATTTGAAAAACCGGATAATAACGTATCTCAAATGGATAGACCGTATCCACCGGTAAATCTTGGTTCAGGACCACAGGCCCACAGGCGATGGAAGCTGCCGCTACAAATCCAGTTATGTTGAACGTTAGGTAAACGGGGGCTGCCTTTTTCACAACCATATTCAGTACTTGTCGTTCTCGGTGAGTAGCGCCCGCTAAATAATCCTCAACTTCCTCTATTAATTTCTGAGGGTGGACAGAATGTTTCATGATTCATAAAATCCAAATGTATTTAAATATATGGAGAATTACCTGATATTTTGCCCGATGATATCTACAGATTATCATCTTGATGGTGCCGTGGGCAATTGACGCGCCGAAACAGACGTTCTTGGTGAGCTCCATGAAATTTCCTCGCATCACGTAAATCGTATAGAGTATTGCCAGTTGCAGCCACCATGCCAATAAAAATAATAACCACCACCTCACCTCGATGAATATTGTCTCCATTGTTGTAGCTCGAGAACTCGGCGGCCAAGTGCAAAGTAATGCTGTGCCATATTTGAGATAAGTTAGTGCGACTTCGGGCAATTTTTTCTCGTCAACCATCCCCAGACAATTATCAAAGACGCCACTAGATAGACGAGTACTTTTGTGCACCTGGTATTTAATTCCAGTTGAGGAGCTAGGGGCCAAGCAGTGGCTACATTGATGTTTGTTTTCTTTTATAATTTCATGGACTGATATTGTTGGCTTTGGTACGCGCTCTAGGGCCTCAGAGATACCTCTTTCAGTCGTGAATAAATTATTGTAGACAGTCGCGGGGCTCGTGCATTGCCAGGCTGAGTGTCGGTAGCGCGTGAGAATATCAAAGCTGCAGGGGAGGTGAGGTAATTACATCCAACGCACGGGAAATTAATTTTCGAGGGATGTGGATAGAGGTAATTTTATGAGATCGTTGTGCTGAGGGACTGAGGCTATATCCTTCCAGAAATAATGAGCTTCACTCGGGCTGAATTACCTGGGGACAATTACTCTTTATATTCGAGTGTTGATGTGACACAGAAGAAGAGAAAGATGGACCTTTGATATTTCATTCACCAATGGGTCTCCTCGTGGAGTGAGTCCGAAGGAGATTCCCTCATTCGTAGTGCTGCAGTCAAATTCATCGACCTGACTCTTCCATTTTCTGAAGCATAATCCGAAGTGTCGTGAAGAATGACATGGTTTTTGATAAGTACTGAAAAACAAGGCACGCACAGAGACGTTTAATTTCAATACACGGAGAGAAATTTTTTTCTTTAAAATTAGCCTTCCGTTTGGTAATCGTGCAGCATTCGCCAAGGTCGGGAAAAATGACCCAATCGCATAGCAAAATTCACTATCTTTAACGTGAATTATGCACACGTCTGGAAAATTTTTAGTGAGGCAAATGCAAAGAGAGAAAATAAGAAAAAGAGTGTAGTACAAATTATTACCGCGGCATAATAATTGAGTGATAATTCCGGGATGAATCCACCCACAGAAATTTTCGGTATCCTATTCAATCTCTGCAGGACGATGATGAATGATTGGCTGGCTTTCATGGAGTTCTCGAGCCAGGAGGATTTGTACATAGCCCATTTCATGTCATTCATCTGCAAAAAAAATTACGTAGAGTAGTTCGCTCGAGAATACAGAGAAAGAGAGAAAATGTAATGTGTAATCACCGCCATCATGAAATTCTCCGCGGCCCAGGCACTCAAGTACAGCTGAGCACCATAGCCAATGTCGAGACCCACGAACTGCCCTTTGATCTCGAGGGGCTCATGCTGAAAGCAAGTTCCAGAGTCATTCTTATGGTGTCACAGTCTACCCAAGGGACAATGGGGTAAAACAGACCGCCCTTACCGTGTCAATGCACCCCGAGACAATTTTTATAATTTTAAGAGCAATTTATCATCGAATAGATCATCAAACTCATTCGTGGTGAAGGAGTAGAATTATTTTTAAGAAAATTTTAAATACCTTCAGTTCGATATCATTAAATAACATTGCAATTTAAAGAGTCACTTGGGGCCGTTTTACACCACTCCTTGCCAGACCAATGAAATTCTGTGATAATCTCTACCCCTATAACATGCATCGCACCAAAAGCGATGGAAAGAGTAGCCATCAAGACAGTCGTCATAATAATCGGGCGTGCGACTTCACAAGCCTTTTCATTGAATCTGATAAAACAAAATCCATTGACTCTCGTATTTCGGAAATGAATCCTTACTGAGCATGAAGATGATGCGACCTTTTTTTCTGATAATGACAAAATTAAAGAGAATGAGAGTGACTGTTGGAATGGAATAGTGGCAGTCAAATAAAAATCATAAACCTTAATATACTCTGATGCACTCGAATGCAAGCATTGAGATCTCCAACGCTCGCTATGTTTTTCACATCAAGGGCTAGAAGTTTTAGCCGGGCAATGGCGAACCAAAAGAGCATGCAGACTTGAGCGTCCAGAGGTCCAACAGCGGCACACTGCAGGGCCGTGAGTGCTTGCGAGGTATAGATTATTTGAAAAACTGGATAATAGCGTATTTCAAATGGATATTCTGTGCCCATAGGCAAGTCCTGATCGAGGATCAGGGGTCCACAGACGTATGAGCTTGCTGCTACAAAGCCAATTATGTTGAATGACAGGTACACAGGCGCTGCCTTCTTCACGCAGGCATTCAGCACTTGTCGTTCATGGGGAGTTGCCTGGGATAGGTAATCTTCAATTTCGTCGATCAATTTCTGAAGATAGAAATGAATCTCTAGGTATGACATTTTTTATCTCCTTGAAATAGTTCAATGGAGAAAAAAGCGCTAGTGACAGAGCTAAATTGTTTAACAAAATTTTTCCACCAGCAGTTACCTGATATTTTCTTCGATGGCATCTGCAAATGATCATCTTGATGATGGCATGGGCGACTGATGCCCCGAAGCAGATGTGCTTGGTGAGTTCCATGAAATTTCCTCGGGATACATAAACGGAGTAGAGCAGTGGAAGTTGAAGACACCACGCCAATCCACACAGCAACCACCACTGCACTTCGATGAATATTTTTTCCACCCTCGCAGCTCGAGAACTCGGCGGCCAAGTGCAGAGCAAGGCCGTTCCATACTTGAGGTAAGTCAGCGCTAATTCCGGCAATTTCTTCTCATCAACCATCCTGGAGTGATTATTAAATTCGTTTTATACGCGTTAATGTTGGCTCTTGAATTACTCATACTCTTGTAAATAGATTTTCTTTCGTGCAGGCGGTGGTTAATTGCGTGAGGGCTAAAACTGGAGATAATCCTCGGACAATTAAACCTCGTAGGTGCTGAATTGATATTTGTTATATTTTATAATTTGAGGGGCTCATTCTGACGGCTTTGGCACGCAGTCTAGGGCTAGGGCCTCCGAGATACCTTCTTCATCCGTCAATAAATTATTAGAGGCAGTTGCGAGGTTCGCACACAGTCTGAATGAGAGCTGTTAACTCGTGAGAATATCAAACCTGCATTGAGGGGAGGTAATTACATTCGATGGACGTTGAATCAATTTTCGAGATATTAAAGTTGTTTATTCTGGTGCTAGACGCTCTGCAAAATTTCTATTTACATTTGAATGACAATTCCATTTAAATTACTTCTTTTCACGAAATTATGAGAAAGTCAGTGGAATGCTGCTTTCAAATTGAACGAATTTCCCGCTAAAATGTTGCTACAGATGGCGCTCCATGAGATTTCCTCATTTCTTTTTTTTCGTGCGTTCGCAAATAACCGGAGCCCCTGTTGGTTTTTGGTTTTTCGTGATCACAAAACTCGGGATTCTGGTGAAAAAGTAGTGGGGGAAGGAGGCAAAAGAGAAAATTATGACAAAGACGCAGGGAGACGCAAGTACGTGAGTGTAGAGTGTCTGTGTTTCCTGGAGAATTGCGTGCTACTGAGCGCTCTGGGCTCCAGATTTTGCATAATTATCACAGGTATCCAAGTTGGTGATATGTAATTGTCACATTTTCGTCGGTGATACGTTTCGGTGAATATTGTGGAATGGACGACCGCATTTTGGAGATAATGTTTGGATACATGGAGCTGAGACAAGTATAGAAAATGCTGGTGAGTACACGAGTCTGTCTTGAAATATTTTTCCCACACTGTCTCGTATTATTTATCTCTCCGAGATCAACAAAATTCAATTCCCATGCTTTATCGTTTGTTAAACGTCGATTGAGAATACAATTGTGAGCTTGTTCCGGATGTCTCAACAGATGAGTGACAATTTCTTGGAGTTGAGAAAACGTATGACTAGCCGAACTTCCCAACTGTAAATAATTATTGGATATGGAGCCCTTGAAACCGTCAGTGGGGCGAACATTTACTCAGTTAATGAAATATCGTCAGCAATTCGAGTAAACAATGAATTGTTGATTCTCTTTGCCAATTCAACATTCGCCATTTTATTGTCAGTTAATTCCCTCCATAATTCATGATTGGATATTTCTTAATCTCCCAGTTAATTGAAACACTTCATAAACTCTCGTGACAATTGGAGCGGCCAGTTTTTCCAAATGAAGAAATCATTTTCTTCAATTTCTTTGAAGGGTGACGATCCACCGTACCTGTCAGTGGGCACCGAAGTGAGTGCTAAGTATAAGGGTGCATTTTGTGAAGCAAAAATCCGAAAAGTCGTACGCTCTGTAAAATGCAGAGTAACGTACAAGCAAGGTTTGGGCACAGCCACTGTGACAGATGAGCAGATAAGGGGCACCCTGAGAGTTGGTGCCTCCGTTGAGGCTCGACATGCCGACAAGAAAGACTTCGTCGAGGCGACAATCACCAAAATTCAGGACTGCAGTCAGTACACGGTTGTCTTCGATGACGGAGACATCACAACACTGAGGAGGACTGCACTGTGTCTGAAGAGTGGGAGACACTTTGCCGAGTCTGAAACTCTGGACCAATTGCCTCTAACCCATCCTGAGCACTTTGGTAACCCAGTCATCGGCGGGAGACGTGGCAGACGCTCGAGGCAAGCACAGTGAGTTTTTTCTCACCAAATTCATATCAATCACACGACTAATCACAGTTTTCTATTTTTTTTTTCTTTCAATGTTTGGTTAATTTTTTTTTGTTGCCTTCTGACAGGGATGACAGCAGTGAAGATGAGGAGAGCCCACCGAGGGGAAGCCCGTCGGGGTCAGGCATTGGGGGGAAAGAGGGTCTGGAAACTGAGCCAGAGATTGGAAGAGTCGTCTGCGTGGAGCTGGGGGATAAGAAGAAGAAGGACAACTGGTTTCCCGGACTCGTTGTGGCTCCAACTGCTCAGGATACTGTGAGAATCAGGGTGAGGGATGATTACCTGGTGAGATCCTTCAAAGATGCCAGGTATTACACAGTTCCCAAGAAAGAGGCCACCGAATTTACAAAAGAACTGGGCTCAAAGGTGGAAAATAGTACTCTGAAACTGGCTGTGGAGAAGGCTCTCCTCTTCCTAGAGAAGAATGAACTTCCCCCTCACTGGGACAAAGATTCCCTCTTCGGAAATTCTTTGTCAAGTGGCAATAGCGATACAGATGCTGATCTAGACTCAGACAGCTCTGATGATGAGCCGCGAGAGGAGAAAGACCACTTCGTAGCCCAATTGTACAAATTCATGGACGACCGAGGCACTCCCATCAATAATTGTCCCATGATAGGATCCGAGGATATCGATCTCTATCGTCTCTTCAGGGCAGTTTATAAACTCGGGGGCTACAATCGTGTAACCAACCAGAATCAGTGGAAATCCATAACTCGCAGGCTGGGATTATCCACTCATGCCAATCTCAGTACCCACAATCTTGTGAAACAAGCGTACAAAAAATTCTTACACTCTTTTGAGGATTTCTACAGGAAACTTGGGTGTACGATGGTGAATCATCCCCGCGGGAGCATCAGGAAGCAGCGACCTGGACGAAGTTTAATCAGGGACAAGGACCGAAACACTCCGGTGCCTCCTGTACTCCAGAAGTCTGATAAAGAAAGAGATCCGGATGAGGAGAAAAAATCCATTTCCGAGGAGGAGAAGAAACCAATTCCACCTGAAGTCTCTCCAGTCGAGGAGGAGCCTCCCAAGCAGCCTGTGAAGAAGAAAGAACCTCTTGAGGAGCAATCCATATCAGGTCCAGAGTCCGACGTGAATATCGAGGTGGAGAGCACAGCGGAGTCGTCTAGCTCTGAAAAATCCCAGAAACCCTCGAGATTTACTCCGGTACCCTCTAATCGATCAAAAGCCATTACAAAACCAAAAGAGGAGCCCAAGAAAAAATCCCACGATAAGAAGAAGCAGGAGAATGCCTCATCGTCCTCGTCGACGTCGTCTCAATCGAGTTCAAGTGCGTCGACTGCTCCTGTGATAAAAAAAGAAAAGAGTAAGGATGAGGAGTCGACAAAGACCCGATCCAAGTCAAAAGAGGACACCAAGTCCAAGGAGTCCAGAGAGACACGTGAGACCTCTCGAGAGTCCGAGAAGACCAGAGCAACCTCTACGAAACAACGACGAATGACAGAGGATGATTTGAAGAAGCAGCAGAGGGGAAGGAAAAAGAGAAAAGACAGTGAGAAATCGAGAGATAAGGATGAAAACAGTGGGACTGAGTCCGCAGCGCCTTGCTACAAGGGTCCAATTCAGCTTGGCGATCGTTTGAAGGTCTATTACGGTCCCACCCACGAATCCAAAGTCACCTATGAGGCGAAAGTCATTGAGATCCAGCGAATAGACGATGGAGCAGAGCTAGACTATCTCGTACACTACACAGGTTGGAATACTCGATACGACGAGTGGATTAAGGCCACGAGAATTGCCCAGAATTTCACACAAACGCAGGGACGAGTCAAAAGGACAAAGGCAACTCCTAGACCACAGACTCCCAGCACCAACTCCAGTGCTAAAGGATCCAAGACTCCGAGCCTTCAGCAGACTGGGAGGAGAAGAGCACAGAGTGTCGCACCCAGTGGCACCAAGAACTCTTCATCTGCTTCTTCCACTGGAGCTTCATCCTTGTCGTCGGCTTCCGGTATTGGCAAAGACAAGGACAAGGATAAGGACAAGGACAAGGACAAGGACAAAGACAAGGAAAAGGACAAGGATAAGGAGAAGGACAAGGACAAGGACAAGGACAAGGACAAGGATAAAGAGCCAGCGAGATCGACAACGCCTCTCTCGGTCGCCAGCTCGAGTTCCCGGACGAAATCACCAGCTACTCCAGCGAGCAGGCCCACTCGAAATGCCACGAGGAATGCCGAGCAAATAAGCATCGAATTGCGGACAAGAAGAACTCGAAGAATGTCTGGGCATACGGATCTATCTGTTGCCACTGAGAGTGAGGATTCCGATGCCTATGAAACTGATAACACAGAGCCTGAAAGAGCGAGAACGAGATCACGAGGGACTGAGGAGCGGAGGAGGCGAGAGGTCAGGCGAAGAGTGGAGGACAGAATAAAACCCGATGAGAACTCTGAAGTTGAGGACGAGAAAGACCCGAGTGATGAGCTGCCTAGGAGGACTAGGAGGCTTAGACGAGCTGTTAAAAAAATCCAGGACACTAAATCTGAAGAGGCTGAGAGTGGAAGTGGATTATTTGCGGATGAGACTGATGAACCCGAGGAGAATGAGGAGGACAATGATAATGATGAGGATGAGCCAGAGGAGAGTGAATCAGCTGCCGACGTATTTGAGAAGCCGTCGGGCCAGGAGGAAACTCCAAAGGGTCGGGACTTTGATCTCAATCAGATCAGATCTGAATTGAAGGGTTTCGATAAGGCTGTCAAACTGGAGGTTATCAGAATGGAGCCGGAGAACTCAGGGGACGAAGACGTCAAACCCAAAGTCGAGGACTTTGAGAAGGACATAAAGCAAGAGCCTAAAGAAATGAAGAAAGAGGCAGTGGAGGAGGAGGTGGAGGAAGAGGAGGAGGAAGAGGAGGAGGAGGAGGTAGAGGTGAAACCAATCATTGAGGAAGTTATTGTTAAACCTCTGGCGTCACCCTCTCCAACGACTGAGGATGTTTATGAATTCAAAGAGCCTGAACCCTTTGAGTTTGAAGTCAGAAATAAGCGAGACTCGGGTGGAGATAAAGATAAAACTGGATTGAAGAAGAGAGTCTTCGATGAGGAGCCAAAGAGCCCGAAGAAGAAGCAGAAAATGACTCCACCTGTTGCTCCAAAGGAGATAAAAGCAGAACCGATGGTATTGGCATCAAACTCCAGTTCTTCGGAGATCGAGGTGACGAAGAAGAAGTTAAAGAGATCACCGGTGATAAAACGTACGGAGGACACAGAGAGCACTGAAACCAGCGTCATTAAATCATCGTCAAAGGAGTTTGATAAACCTATCGATACCAAACCAGTGGCTCCAGTAGCTTCAATAGTATCTTCTTATATTGCTGAAGATACCACTAAACCCAGAGCAAATTCAGACGTTCTATTCCTTAATATACCTGGTAACGACGAGAGCACTGCAGATGGAGACGATCTAGAGGATAGACTAGTGATTTCCGAATCAGAAATTACAGAAGTCGAGGAGAAACCTATCCTGACTTTCCAGCCATCAGCGTTCACCTCATTAGACCTCGACAAGACGGAACCTGCCACCAAAGAGGAACAAAAGCAGGAGTTGCCACCGACTAGTAAAGAAAAAGAGGAGAAAATACTGATTCCCGTGAGTTTACTACCAACTACGATAATTGTCTCGACTCCTACAACTGTCATCTCCACTACAACATTATCAGCAACATCAGCGATTGAGCGAAGAATTCTGGAAGCAAAAATTCCATCTGTGGTCGCATTAACTCCGAGTACTCCACTTGTGCCAGCTCCCATTAGTGCTAGACTCCCTGCAACCTCCACCATTGAGGAAAAACTCTCAGCAGCAGCTCTGGCATTTAGACAGCAGAAGCCGAAAGACTCGAAACGAGACGACGATGTAGATTCGAAACGAAGAGACACCCTGAAGAAAAATGAAAGTGGAACAAAACGTGGCAAACACATTAACGATTCGTTAGATGGACACAGCTCGAAACAACCGAGATCCGACGACAAGAAAAAAGAAGCTGAAGAGACCTGTGCGGCTGAAGTGATGAGAGTAGGAGTAAAGCAGCAGAAAGAAGACGAGCCGGAGCAATCGAGACTGCGGAAAGATCCTGAGGTTAAGAAAGCCGCAGAGGCCAAAGTTATTGATCATCGTCGAATACTAGAGAAACGTCAGATAGATCCATTGAAGGAGATTTCCGAGTCCACAGAACTCGAGAAGCAGAAGCGAAAGAAAATGCTCAGCCAAGAATTCTTGGACTCGACAGACTCCAGTGATTCAGAACAAAAACTTGTGATCGATAATTGTGAGGAGAAGTGTGATAAAATCGTGAAGACGGAGAAGCCCGATAGCAATGTCTTCGATGTGAAGATAACGACAAGTCTCGAGTCAATTACTCCAGACCAGAATTATCAACTGGATCAGAAAAGTAGTTTGTCGACAGTGGTTATTAAACACGAGGAGGAGGGTGAAAATATGAATTTACTGTGTGAGGAGGAAATCCCCGGCTCTCCGGCGCCCGCGGCGGAGGTCCTGGAGCAGGAAGACCCGAGTGAACGAGGTCTGGGAAAAGACAAACTTGACAAGAAGATTGCCATTCTTGAGATGCCCTTTGCAAGTGCTCCAACCTCTGGGGCCCAGAGCACGAGTCAAGGTGCTGGATTATCTATCACTGTGGCGAGTTCTTGTGGTGTCCAGGGGGCTCCTAGCCATGGAATACTGGCTGCAAGACAACAAGTGGTGCAGGCCCAGGTGCAGCAGGTGCCGGGAGGAGTGCAGGGTCTCCAGGTGATTCAAAATCAAAACAGGAGAGAGAGTAATGAAGCTGCGCCGGTTATGGATAATACACCACCGACGACGCCTGATTCCACAATTTCTAATATATCAGAGTCTCCTAGGGGTGAGGAGAGGACGGGAGGATCTTCCCCGACCTCTGAGGACACTGCTAAGAGCAGAGAAGAGGGAGAGAGTGAGGAGGTTAAGGGGACTGGCTTCAATGATGGTCTTGAGGAGACTCTCAGCCTCGAGGACGGTGGCAATCTGGGGGGAAGCGAGGGAAGCAAAATTAGTGGACCTGTGAAGAGGCCTGTCGAGGACCCTGGGACGCCCAAGAAGCGGAAGAGAAATCGAAAAAGTTCCGAGTGTGGTAAAGAGAAGAAGGGGACAAGGGTCAGTGGAAGGACGACCAGGCAGGGAGCTGGGGGCAGTGACAGCGATGACACCAGTGAGGGCTCCAATGCTGGTGGGAGTGGACATGTTGGAGGTCCGGAGTCCGTAGTCAATGGAATGGGGGAGACATCGTTGGGGAGGGATCACAAGTCATTAAAGTACAACTTCTTCGTGGACCTTGGTAAATTTATCTCTCTCTGACCTTCATTCTCGTTTCTAGTAGTGACATTGTCAACTGGAAATTAATAATATTTTTCATTGGTAGATCCTGAACTCGATGGATGCCAGAGAATAGCAGTTCTCCAACAAAAACTGTCAGAAATCAAAAAGACTTATAATATTGTGAAAACTGAGCTTGCTGCAATCGAAAGGCGGAGAAAAAAATTGAGGAGGAGAGAACGTGAAGGTAAATGAAAGCTCTTAATTTATTGTCATATGCGGAGAGGAGATAATAATTCGAAAAGTACATTAAAATAATCGGCAAACATTGATCAATTTCCAGCAAAGAAACTCTCAATAGCAGCTATGAAAGCTGCCAAAGCCGAGATGCAACAGGCCTGTGCTTAATTGGGATTAATTAAGGAAGATTCTGTAAATAGTGGAATTGACGTTATTCACAATTTCAAACGCACTCTGAAGCAAAGTTTATGAACTTTGAGTCTTCTATCCATTATTTCGTTACTTTACTATTGCATTATTGTCTATTGATAATTGTAGATATGGGGCGGGGAGTAGCTAATTGTCCATCGCCTAGTGTTGATGAATGACAAATTCAGATCAATGAGAAAGTAGACACATTGCAATCTTTGCGAATTAAAAAAATCGACTGTATAGAATACAATTTAACAACAATTTATCTAGTTCATAAATTAATGCAAGTAAATCTATTAATTCACATTGAAATTGTAAATTTTGGTTGATTTCATTTTTTTTTCTTTCTTTATTCGAGATACTGTAAATATTTATATATTTGTTTTGATTTTGATTCCAAAAGTATATTGATTTGATTATTACATTGTTCTTTAGGTGGGGATATTTTCGCAAAGATTGTATCGGTAGTTTTCATATTTACAGCAGAAAAGAAGGGTGACAATTAGCCCAAAATTTAGGTAATATTGAGGACGAAAAATAAGGAAAATACCCTTTTATTCTCGTACGATACCTAGATTATAATCGTGTGAATAATTTTCATTAAGAGTTTCCTATTTACAGTTTATCATGCGAAAGAACAAAAACAATTGTGGAATATTACGTGTTTAGAGTACGCATTAGGTGTTGAAAGTGTTTTTCCAAGGATGAAAATGTTGAAGAATGCTAAAAAGATGGTGCATAAGTGTAAAGAGCATGGAATAATAAATGGTAATTGAAGGAAAATGGCTAAGAGTGTTTTATACAGCAATTCAATTTTATTACATATTCACTTAGGGGATTATGAGTACTTTAAAAATGTTTTTCCGAATGCTCCCTCCTCACATAAAAATACATTATATGATACAGTAATTGTACAAATATAATTGTTATCGTACACAAAATGTTTTTACTTGCTGAAAGAACAAATCCTAGCTAATGGACATAGATTAGTTTTTGATGATTTTAGAGTTGATGGGATGATTCGGAATTCTTTTTCTCTAGAGCGAGCTGAATGAGATTGTTTAAACTTCTCTTCACGACAATTTCCCTGACTTTGAAATGATTAAGTACACAATCGTAACAATTTTAATTTTAATTTTTAATAAAACATCTCAGTTTGATTTCACTCGATTACTTGATCTACTCACAATGGCATGTGTCAAAATTTCTTTACAAAGTTTTTTCAGTAATTACAGAACAAAAAAAATAAAGTAAAAGTCTTAATAATCTTAGATAAAGCGAAAAAAAATGTCCAAAGAAATAGTCATTCTTCAAAAATAAAAATTGATTTATAGAAATGAAAAATATTCTGTTTGACAAGATGCAAAATGTAATAAAAAAAAAAAAAAGAATAGATGAAAAAACCATTATTGAATGATTTTTGGACATTTTCTTCCTAACAAAATCAATAAATTCACCTAAAAAAAAATCATAATTATATGCTCTCGATGATTCAACAGCTTAAATTATTACACAAAAATTGAAAATACAAGGACTTATGAAATTCGATTGAGCGAAGATTTTTATCCATCATTTCTCATGAATTAAATAAGACAATGTGTCAACATGGAGGTGAATTAGAGGCTGGTGCAGCATCCACCGTGACAGTACTCGCTGTCGTCTGCTCTGGGACTTCCTTCATTTCCGAGTCCATTCCTAATCGTTTCCTAGCGAATATTTTTTCCATGAGGTCGTGATGGACCTCCAATCGTTCGATGCAGTGTAGGCAGGCCGTTTTTGGTAGAGGATCGTTCATCTTAATCTGAAATCATATCAAATTATATTTTTCTCCCCTTCCCATTTAAATCGATAATAATAATTTTGTCCTGTCAAAAAAATTCATCATTCATGACTGGATAGTTGGCACTAAATCGGAGTGAGAATGCGGCGAGATTTTCAATAAAATCCATTGGAATAATTTTTCTAGACATGTGATTTCATTTTTTAAACAATCAAAGCTCAGTAAAATTGTTGAGACAAGCCAAGTACTCCAAAGATATTTTATTTGACTGTTTATTGAGTGAAAGTTGAATGAAATATGAACAATTCTCTCACCTCAATCGGGAGGTAGGCATTAATTTTCTCCGCGAGTTTCATCCTCTCGCCCTCCTCACCATAAATATGTATAACAAACCGATTCATTTTACTACAGAGTCTGCATATGAATCCAGTAATAACAGCTTTATCGGTACTCCCCATTTTGAGCAATTTTCCTTAAAACAAAAAATTCCCTCACTCCCACGCACCCCAGCTGAAACGTCTGTCACACTGACACAAAAGTCTTCGTTTTTTCTTTCTCCACTCAAAATAAACTTTATGAACCCTGAATCTCTCGAACTCTGTCCCCAGACTCCGCAAAAATTCGGGAGAATTATGGAAAATTGGCCCGAAAGCTCATGAAATAAAGTCCACTGGGACTCGAGAGTTTTTCCATTTATTTTTCCGGAGAACAACTGGAGATTTGTTTATTATTATACACGGCTTAGGGAGAGGATTTTTGATGTCTTTTCGGGTACTTTGAGGGAATTACGGTAGGTTTTCATGCGGCCAGATGACAAGTGGGGTTAACGGAGCAATTCCATTGGTGTTTTCCAGCTGTCGGTGGAGTAAAATCGACGAATAGAAGCCCAGCGGAGATAGCTTGAGGTAATCACCGCTAGATGGAACCACGGGGGTCTTCAAGAGCGGGTAATTATCAGCTGTCCGCAACATTTTTGAACACAACGAAATGACATTCGTGAGAATTAATTGAATGAATGATCTTATTCAGCTTATGATTACCACATAAATCACAGTAAATTATATATTTATTATACCATGTGCGCAATGAATGCGCAACAATCAAAATTATCCCCTCAATTGTTCCAGGAGATATATCATCTCGTCCAATATGATGACTTCATAATTAACCAAAATCCTCAAATAGCTCCGATGATTAACGATCTTTTCAGTAAATAAATAGTTAATGAATGTTCTCCGAGTGAAAATGGTGACAATATTTGTTCTGTCCACACAAGAACTACTTCCAGTTGATTACTTTTCTCCTTAAAAATGTCACGATCGATCAGATGTCCTTGAACTCTGAAAACTTTAGCCCTTCGCTGATTACCCAGTAGTAATTGAATATTTATCGGCAAAAAATGCACTCAATTAGTGGTAAAAAGACTTGGCAGAGTTCACCCGGTGTACTGATGCCCAGGGTAAGTCATACATTATCTCCTGGGTTACAAAAGCCTCACGTATACTCGATTACATATATTTGAGTTTAACGAGAAAATAAGAGCGATCCATCATAAAAACTGAGACGTACGTGACACACAAATTAAGGAAGTAGAAGGATGGAGGGGACGGAATGTTTTAAAGTTTTATTGATTTTTGATGATAAAACTTTTCAATGAAAAGTGAAAACTTGAGTTAAAACTATCTCATCATCATTTAATTTATGATTGATTGCAGATTAAATTCCAAGATCAAATGGTACCTGATGGACATCTTGGCCCCGTCAAATTGAACGTTAATTGTGGCTCAAGTCATGCTCGATTAACTGGAATCATGTTAACTCTTGGTAAAATGATGCAAATTATTAATTCCATTGCTTTAGTGGGAATATTTTTTTTACCTTCTGTAGGAATGACATTTTTACTTTTGGTTTAACGCAGGTGAAAAAAATAGCGACGTCTCGGACATGATGGCCTTGCTCTCCAAGAATGTAGATATAGTCCGGTTGAATGTTTCCCACAAACACTTAAAGTGGCATGAAAACGCCGTAAGCAATCTTCGAGACGCAATTGAATCCCTGAGTTCCTGTCCTGGTGTCCCTTTTTATCCTCCGGCTGTTGCATTAGATCTTCCTGGACCGGAAATCCGGGCAGTAGCCCTGAGTACTCAAAAGGACGTGCGACTGTCCCTGGGGGATGAAATCAAGATTTTTACAGAGGGGAATACCGAGAAAATCGATGAAATCCATGGAATACACACGTTCAAAATGTCCTGTCCCGAATTTCCAAGGACTTCACGAGTTGGTGATAGAATTTTTTTGGACAGAGGAACTGTTTGTGTGGAAATCAATGAAATTGGTGCGCATTCACGGAGACTATTTTTTCAGTAAAAATTACCCCTCCATTTTCTAATCCTAAAGTTATATATTATAAACAATCTCAAGGAGATAGTGAAATCTTCGTTACGACTGTTGATTTTTTGTTTATGAAAATTATTATCAGGAAAAGAATACGTGAAGTGCACGACAACAAAGGAAGGAGTGATTCGTCAAGGGAAGCCAATTGTCCAGCCAATTGACAGTCCGTTAGACCTCGCAGGATTTTCCAAACGGCACGAGGAAATCGCGAGCCTTGCTCTGTCACTTCGAGCTGATTTTTTAATAGTATCCCATGTTCCAAGCGAAAATGCCGTGGTGGAAATCAAAGATCGAATTCGCAAATCAGGTTTCCACTGAAAAATTCCGTACAGTCCTCCAATCTATTATTATTATTTAATATCTCATTTGTTCATTGTTTTTTTTTAATATAGGAACTCGTCCGATCTGCATTCTCTCGAAAATATCATCTCCCCAGAGTCTTGAAAAATTCGATGAGATCTTGAAGCTTTCGGACGGCATCCTAATCGATGGAGAATCTCTTGACGTCGCTGTAAGACCGGAAAAGCTGTTTCTCGCTCAGAAATCGATGATTGCCAAATGCCATCGGGTAAATTCCCAGTGATATTCAGTCGCCTACGTGAGAAGCTAATTTATCAAAAAAAAATAATCGTTAGTAATTGGTAAATCGGTAACAAGCTCACGCTCAAATTTCCTCAAGGCCAAGATATTTTCTAAGAGCAGAAGTTAATGACCGGAAGTATTTATTTGATCATCATGAATGCATGGCCTAGGGAAATTCTTAATCAGAGCGCTCAAGGTCACATACTTGTCATAAAAGTTCACAGTGTGAAAGGCAGTCCTGAGGAATTAATTTGTCATTAGAAAATTCTGAGAGTGGGTAAAAATTCTAAGCACCTTGGCAATTGGATATTCTATTATTACATAAGAAAAATCAAAATTGTACTAAGTAAGTGTTGTGATTTTCCGATAACCATCCTCAACTTGAATCAAACCTATAAGGAGTCTTTTTACTTGTGTTTATATTCCATGAATAACGAGAAAATAAATAGCTTCATAAATCAACTCAACGTAGACCTACGATAACATTGATCTTATCATCTCCTTTATCGTTAATTATTATTTTCATTTCTATTAAGGTGGGTAAACCCGTAGTGGTGAAGTATCGCGTGTCGAACGATAGTTCAAGAGGATTGGACCTCGACTCAGTGGCAAACGCTGTATTAGAGGGGATTGACACTATTTTCCTCGCCACTGGGACACTCGACGTAAAAAATACCATAAAAATTATTGAGGACATTGATCTAGTAGCACGCGAGGCTGAGGCTGCAAGATACCAGAAACTAATGTCCCCACATCTCAATTACAAGGTATGCCGTGGACTCGTGTACCTTTAATATTCATCCTCTGGATTTTTCCATCTCTTCCACCTCGCATTGATAATGATCATTTTTTTGCTGATGTCGTCTCGCGTATGAAAAAATCCAACGCAATTTTTCGAGATGCTTGTTCTGGCAAATAAACTTGAGTAGAGGTCGCAGCCGTTTGAACCTTCAGGTTGGGGAGGGTGGCAGTGGGAGATCAAAGGAACTGCGGCACGATCTGAGAGTTTCCTCAGACAACATCAGAACATGGATGATTAGTGGGCCTGGGGGCAGAATATGTAGTCGCTGAGGGCTCTTTCCTATTGGTTTTTGCAGCGAATGTCCTTCGTTTTCGTTGAAAATATATCAAAGGACCGCATTCATTTTTTTCCCAATTTGAAAAATTCCCTCTGCAGCAAATCCTATGTTATATACTTAGCAAGAAACCGTATATTGTTTACTCTAAGGATCGGACAATTTAACAAAAAATTCAATAAGTTCTCCCTGCCCAGATGTCTAATTTCCAACTCCCTCTCTTTTTCTCTTACTCCCTTCAATCCAGACAGCCATTCCACTGGATCCAGCCCACGGAATGGCGATAGCCGCTGTAGAGATGTCCATGAAGCTCAATGCGTCCGGAATAATTGTGACAACGACGACCGGACGCTCGGCGATGCTACTCTCGATCTATCGACCGCGATGTCCAATTGTAGCTGTGACCCGCTACGGTATTGCTGCACGCTGGCTACGTCTGTACTTTGCTATTCATCCTCTTCACTACAAATGTGAGTGCTGAATAAAACTAGACTTCTGGCAAAATTGGCAAACGCAAGAGTGAGGCGCAATCCTCTAACCCCAAGTTTGTTAACGTAGAGTGAAAAGTAGAAAAACTCCTCTCTCATATGTAATCAAATTCCTAGAATTAATCTCCGTCCCCTCAAATAGTCCCCCAATAATTGATTTTACCATTGTCTCCATTTACTATACATTAGTGAGCTTATGTTTAATCCCTCGTCGATTGATATTTGTCGAGTCATTGGATCGTTTTCATTTGCCGAGGGTGCAAAGAATGAGTGGTTCTGTACTTCTGAAATCCAATGCCTCCACTAGTTTGACATGAAAACATATCAAAGTCACGAGTCACTCGGCGAAAATGTAGGGATAATGGTAATGGCTCGTTTGGGATTTATCCAGGCTCACCGCATCCCGACTGGAATCAAGACTTGGAGTGCAGAGTCGAGCGTGCTATGAATTACTTGAGACAGTGGAGATACATCGACACAGGTGACCCAGTCATTGTTGTAAGTGGATGGCGTCATGACCAGGGCCTCACCCACTCTATTCGGCTCGTTTATGCAACATCTGCTGCATTATCCAAGGGGCCTGAGGACTCTGAAGACACTTGGTGATGACCATGGACCGAAGATTATTTAGAAATTCATGAACGGCAGCAACACCTTGTCTTTTTTGTGCGTACTATCTCGAGAAAGGGAATAAAAATGACTTCATATTCAGGTGAAACTTTCTTATTTTCTCCACCCAGACTCGGTGGATAATTGATGAAACCGGGTTATTTTGCCCTAGGGGAAGTACAATTATTCTCCTTTGTAGTGAGATAGACTGAGCTTAATTCATCGCGTGCTTTATTTTACGTTATAAATCAGGCATCGGCAGTTATGATTATTATATAATATTATGACCACTGTCTAAATTGTATTGACTAGATATGCAAAAAAATCGGTCTATTATTTTATTTATAATGCCAGCAATTAGGTTGTTCTCCAATCAACATTAAATTAAATTTTAATTCATTATCGAAATTGAAAAATTATCTTTGGTGGGAAAATAGTCATGCATCGTGTAATCTCAATTCCCTGGCATATGTGACACTGCCACCACTTATCTACGATCAATTGCAATTACCTTGCAATCTCCACCCACACTAGCTGCTACCAGCTGTCCAAAAATCCAAACTACACATCTTCAAGTATTAATTAGCCAATTCAATATTTACAGAGGATAAAAACAAAATCATTCTCAGAAAAGTGTGCGACTGAGGTAGTATTGTATCTCGAGTTCTCGTGGGGGAAAGTTCAAGCGGAGCATACTCAAATGCCCTTTGGCACTGCGAACAATTCAAAATGACCAGTGGTTCGTCGATACCCCTGATTAGATACGCTTCATCAAACTTTTTCAATTGATAAAGCTGTAAATTGGGTTTCTGGAGTTGTGTCATCAGCGGTCGGGGAGCGACGGAGATATTATTTTCCTTCATTTTATGCAGGAAAAGTTGAGCAGAAAATGTGAAAGTCTTTTATTTCCCACGATTTACACTCAAAATGTACAATTTTCCTGTAATAATTCAGAATTATTTTACTGCAGATATTCTTTAACCTGAATTTTCCCATTTTTTCTTGTTGATTTTGTTACAGGGCTTAAAGAACTTGGGCCAGAGAATCTCAGTGAGCGAACACGCGTACAGCTGCCGCATATATTTCACTATTCGAAAGCTTTTGGAAGTACTTAATACGTGCACACGCGTTGACCACCCACGTATCGGGCACAAACGGATCGTTATGCTCATGAAAAGAATTTCCACCTTTTCTTGCAAGTGCTTTCGGGAGATATTAGCATTTGTTTCATTGTTGAGTCTGTGAGTAAGTATGAATCGAGAGAATTGATGATTACCTTAATGACGTTGATTCAGTCTTCTTACTGGAGAATCCAGAAAATTTCCTCCCCCAAATTGAACAGAGAAAAATCACATGACAAGTGTGGAGGAAGTGGCGTTGTCCGAATACCCAGAGGGAGACATTTTTTTTACCCTGACAAATACATTATTATCCTAAAATTATTTCTCCCAGCAAACACTAACGAGCAACGATTATTTTATTTTATTATTATCTCGGTAATGATATATTGCGCTCGGATGATTTGGAAGGTATTATCCAGCGAGCTTTCCTCGTGAAAACCCTACTTTTGAGAGAGCTATTCCAATCCCATGCCCCGTGACTTATTAGGAAAATTATTGGAATGAAAATCTGTTAATTAGGAGGAAAGGTAACGGAACGATTTAATAATTCAATTTATTTATGCACGTTTTGTTTGAATTTTGCGATTACCCCGTTTTCTGCTGTACTACGTTTGCGATGAATCTTGAAGTGAGTGTTCAACGTTTGCAAAGCTCTCACTCGAAACAAAAATAATACTCGTTTATTCCCTCCCTCCCACGGGAGCAACTTCGCTAGGGGTTTGTTTTTACATTAGCCGCGATTGACGCCTCGAGTGGACCATTCTAGTTGTCGCTTAATGTGTCAATGCAACCCCCATATCACATTCTCCCTTTACTTTTTCGGTCTGTAGACGGAGATTAGAGGTACCATTTTCTATTAGCTGATTTACATTCGTAAAAATAGTGCTCTGGTTTTGCTTTACATCCGTGCCAACCTAAATCAGAATAGCGAAACGGCTAATCGATTTAAGTCGACTTAGGGGGAGATAGCGGAGATAGTGGTACTTTCGTAATGACCTTTTTTGTAGATCTCAATTTGCAATTTGTAGATATATTTATGGTAAGCCAAGAAACAGTTAAAAGCCACTCAAATTATAGCGATTGATTTATTACAATTTTACACGGAGAGCATTTTTTTTAGTAAAAATTACCGGTTCGTTTGGCAATCGTGTGGCATTTTTAACGTTCGGTAAAAAATATCCAACCGCCATTTCGCCTGAATTTTTCTCTCCGTCTATCCGTGTATCCAAGAGCGAAGAAATTTTGGGGGGAAAAAAAATTTAATCTTTTAGTTGAACAAAAATTTTTCACAACTCACCACTGCACTTTGTGCATTTCTCGTTAACACCGAATTCGCCTTACTTTGCTTAAAAATTCCATATAATAATGGAAAAGAGTAACAAACGAAAAAGGAGAGGCAGTGAAGAAAATGAGATAAAAGAAATGACTTTTCGAATAAAGAGGAAAAACAAAAATTGACATTTTTGGAAAATTGAGGAGGGGGCGTAATGAGAGTAATATCGAAAAAACACGCTTGCGCCCCTTCATCCCTTCCCCTTCCCCCCCCCCCCCCACTCGCACTAGCGTTAACGGCCACCTGTGTGCCACCATCCCCCTCTCGCCCCTTTGCTGGGGTTAGCATCGTATATATAGAAAGCGTACCGTCTTTCTCCACACTTGCCATCATTACCACCGGCGTGATAACTTAATCTATCGGGATTAGAAAAAAAAATCTCAACCGAAGGGGAATTAGAGTTTTGCTCGCAGTTCGATATAGAAAATTTCTGCGAGTGGAGGCCAGATTTGCCAGGATCTTCCGGAGTTTCACTCGTGTCCAAGGATTTATTGGCTCCCAGAGGATTTGGGTGAGTGATTTACGAATGCTATTTGGTAGACACCTGTCACTGTTTGTTCAGGTGTCTCATTATAAAATTGTTGAAATTCATCAGTGGAAATTGAACGCTCCGGGAGAAGAAGCACCACTCGCGGGCTTTTGTATTTCGATTTTATACGGTAATATAGTGATATAATAATGGATTTATGATCGGTCAAAAAACCATTGCCACCTTACGATCCATTAAACTGCTATGAATTCTCCAATGACTTCCACCGAGCGGCGGAAATATTAAAGAATAATCGTAATGGCATACTTAGAGGCGCAGACGAGGTGGGACTTGAGCGATCGTTTTCTCCGACGATATCTCAATCATTATTACACTTTCGGGATACTTTTCTAAAAAAAGAGATCGTAAAGAAAATATGGTGTTCGTCTGTAACCACCATCGAGTGTAACAGATGCATGAATCTTTCATCGCAAACGATGTGACTCTTGCCTCTTTTTACCACATCCCGAGGAGAAAACTTTTGCGAATTTTATTTACGATTCTTCGAGAAAACCCGGAGAATGAAAAATGAATAATGAAAGTTATTTCACCAGAGAACTGGCCAAGTTTGCGTCGCAAAAGACTGCGAGAATACATTTTACTTCATTATTCTCTTCACAATGATCGAGGATCTTTAACAATTGACAATTCTTCATTCAGTTATCGTGAAATCGTCTACTCCGAAGAGTATTTTTTTTCTCGAGTGTTTGTCCGATCAGATTCAATTTTTTTTAATAGAATTTTTCTATTTTATTGTAAACTAGAAATTGACGCTTTGCACGGAGAAAATTACCCCGCCATTTTAAAAGAATTCTCTCCGTGTAGCCAGAAGGTTTCATATACTTTCGCTCCCTCAAATTTTGAATCCCCAATTTCGAGTCCTCGAAAATGTTATTAAATCTTAAAATATAGCATTTTAAATGTGAATTTACCTTTCAGTCGAGGCGTATTTTTAGTCCTTTTACGCGAATGAGGTTCAATTTCTCTCAACCTTTTCCCCCCAAACTTCTCTTTTCCCCGTAGTGGCGAGGCCTTGCTGGTCGAAGGCGTTCATGTGGAGATTATTGGTAGTCGCAGGTGTCAAATACATGCCAAACTGCACAGGGAAATCCACAGACGAGCAATCAAGAACTCACTTACAGGACAGGGCAACTTGTGGCAAAGGGTGGAATGATACTTGCCTACGGCGGGGGGGGGCAAGTTGTCCGGATATTAGTTTCGCGAGATAGCTGTAACTTTGGCAATCGGGTGTGTCTGAGTAATGAAGTTTCTGGTCATCAGGACACTTGGTGCTTTCATTTTCCCTGGAGATATTTTCGGCCTCGTTGGAGGCGGACCTCCATTACCATTCGCTGCAAATGGACAATAAACTTTTGTCTTTTTCCATTAGTCTCAGAGTAGAAAGCCCTCTCCACCTTGAACAACTGAAAAATAAACAAAATAAAAAGTGCTAAATAGATTTACTCGCTCGACTAAACATCTCGACTGAGAAGACCGAAGGAAACCCATCGAAAAACTGAAAATCACAGCAGAAGCTCTCACTTGTCAATAAGTCTACAAATGCTACCAGAATAATACAGAAATATAATGAGATTGCCAAAAAATAATAGATATAGCCAGCGATTTCCGTTTCACCTAGTGAATTTAATCGAACTGATGTGATAAAATTGATTACTGATTAAATATTGACGCCACACGCACAGACGCAATTTCAATTTCGCATGTCCGAAATCCATTCTATCCACACGATGAATGAATAGTAAATAATGGCGTAATGAATAAAGAGGACATCATTAAACAGAGTACAGCGATATTTCCAATTAAACTCTCTCGATATTCAGGAATATTCTTGGCCTGCGATCGGAAAGAAGCACTCGATGAATTATTCAAAAGACGTATATGTATTTTTTCCATCCATATCATGACCCTCTATGATTTAAATGGTAATTAAGAAGAGGGTACAGTGGGACCAACAACTGACACAGCGTTGCATCCATTTTAGTCGCGTAATGCTTTTGCATAGCCCATAATTACATGGAAAAACTTTCCCGAGAAATCGGAGGGGGTGGGGTTTCAGTGTGTCAAGAAGATTTTTTCTCCTTCCAGGTAATTTCAATTGCTGTGTGGATTGCATTAAAATTATACGAATCGAGATTTAACGGGATGAATCCAGATAAGAACAGAGATAGTAATTATATTTTCCCTCCCATTCCCTTCAGCTGACGCTTTCCATTGAAATAAATTTTTTCATCCGCGAATAGAAATGACTAGATGAGTAGATGTACGAGGGAGTGGAGGTAATTGAAACTGGGATGCCTCTGTGATGATTTCCTCCCTGAATTTCCTCTAAATTTCCAAAGTGAGGGCACGCCCTTTCTCACACAATTCGCCTTCCCTTTAAACATGAAAATTCTCGTTAATTCTTGCTCCGAGGTTGAAAATTCAGAGTTCAGACGAGAGACACATCAGCCGAGCTGATGTTATCTGCCTCTACACCTTCATTCTCTTGCCAGACAGAAGTTGAAAAAGTAAAAAATAAACAGTAAAAGACCAAATGAATAAATGGATCTGAATGCATTGTGTTATGGGACTGACAGTCTTAATTACTTGTATGGTACTCTTGTTCGTTAGTTTTTCCCTCTTTGGCCTCATTAATTCTACTCTAGCTTCCTAACAATTTTTAATGGACCAACAGAGAAGCACAGGTTGACCTCTCTAATCACCTGCCTCTTCATTCCATCCCACATCGTCCGAACTCTGAAGAAGCCTTCGACCAGATATGTCTGACCGATTTCCGCTTATTTCACTTGAAGCATGAACATTCTAATTATAAATTTGACAGAATTAATTATAAACTTTCTCACTGTGAAATTCCACCGTAAAGTAATGTACAAATACTGTAGTTTCTAATGTCGCAACCATCTCTTGCCATCTGTTGAAAATCAGATAAGTTTTGACGTCGAACCTTGAGGTTCCAATCATGAACTTTCCCGGTAGATACTCGCGCGGCTGTCTGCCCTCAGCAGGGATACAACCTGACGTGGGGAAAGTATCCAGTTATTTTTCCGAGACATGAAATTCTCGGGAATTATATTAATATTCATGCGAAGGCACACAAGTTTATGAGATCAGTCAAATAAATAGAAATAAAAGGTCTCTGTGAGCTTATGCAACTGCCGACACGTGCATTGTGTGCATTTCTTTCCATTCAATTTTCTGTAATATTTTTCAATGGGTTTATTTAACTTGTGAAAACAGTTTCTCAGAAAATATTTCTTTCCCAGCGATTCGATTGCCACGAATTCAAAGAAATCCATGTTACAATGCGAAGAAGCCCGCATAAAAAGAACAAAGTGAGGAGGAAAATGGAAGTGGAAACCCGTTGGGCTGAGAAATAAAGTTTTTCCGTCCTCAACCTTCAGCTCGTAAATAATAAAGAGGTAACTGTTTTTTTCTTCAGAATTCCACGTTGGACATAAAGTAATGATGAAGTACTGCGGTGTCACAGCGATCGCTCTCTTCTTCGTCTTCGGAGTGGCTGTCAGCACAGAGAACTATATGGATTACATAGGTAATTATCTTGGCTCACGTGAACATGGAACAGGGGTCTCTTCGTATTATGTTTTTGTAATTTTCACAACAATTTACCGCACTGTCTGAGAGCCTTTATTTCAGTTAGAAGATTGATTAATTTAGTTTTTCTGTAAATTTAAATTACCTCGCGCTCTTGGGGTTCCACTGCTTTGGAAAATATCAATTTTCATTCTGCAAATTATTATTATCATTGTCTATTCACTGAGGACAACTTTTTGGAAAAATATTCATTTACTTCAGAGAAATCCATGACCAACTTCTCCGAAGGACTCATTTGCATAAATATTTAGTAAAAACATGAAATACAAAGTAAACATTGAAGACAGTAACACACCGAACGACACCAAAAACAAACAGAATCAGTTGGAACCCCAACTGTCAACCTCGACTGTGACAGATGACGCAAAACCAACAGGATAGATTACAATCCCAAGGGTCAATCGGCAAGGTCAAGGTTGACGTCTGACGGGGTGACTGATTTTTTGCACTTGTCATTCTGATTGCTCACGTCAGAGTTTCTCTCAATACATTTATTATTACATAATCACAGCAAATGTTTGAAGATATTTGGGGTGTATACGCTCTTACTCTTCTTTCTTCTAGCTGACGAAAACGTAGATCGCGACCTGGAGGGTCTCCGTGAGTTCTACAGATTCCTTCTCCGTCGTAATTCAATGGACAACAGTTACCCATCCGCATCGAACATCGGAAGCTCTAGTCTCGTTGGTATACCCTACGAACACCTCATGATCCGAAAATCGCAGCGCTCACCCTCGCTGCGTCTTCGCTTTGGCCGTTCCGGGCCAGCGATGCCGCCGGTAAGTAAAAAAAGAAATATATAGTCAGACCCTCCTCTCTTTGTACGCTCCATAAAACTTTTCGACATTATGACACATGAACTCCCCTCCGATACGTCTGCTGTATAAAAATTGAGGGATGAAAGGAGAGACATTTGAACAGACCATGCAGAGCCACAATTTCACTTTCATTTTCGCCAAAATCTTTTAAGGATACACAGGTACATAGAGTTACTACTTTTTTTTATTATGCCTGTAGGACGGAGTGATGACGAGATTGGGCTCAAGTTCATCGGGCACTGAGGAAAATTAAATATCACACTTGAATGGCATCGTGGCACGCTTTTTTCAACAATAAAAAAAAACAATTATAAGCAAAAAAATTAAAAGAAAAAGAAATTATTCAATTGATTTTCGTATCCCATTATACGAGTCCAATTATCTGTAATACATGTATCTGATTATAGACATGAGATCTAGTTGAAATTAATTAGAATCGCGATTCTTCCGCTATCAATTGAATTGTGACCGATTAAGATCAAAATTTATGAACTTCAGTCACAATAACAAGAATCTTTTCTCCTCGAATTAAACAAAAATTCATCAACTTGTATCCGTAATCCATACTGTTCTATTTTATATATAAAGTGAGACCATTTGGTCAAAAATCTAATTAAATATTCTTGTTTGTTTGTTCGTTTGATTTTTCAATGAATGTGCCAAAAGTAATTGTATTCCTGCAATAAAAATTTATTATTTAATGCTTCCTCTACTGGAGAACTGTTTAAAAAAATCCAACAAAGCACAGATCACTCACATTCCACTGATTTCGGTGATTTTGCATTGATGCAGAGATTCTTAATAGCCAATGCCACTTCTTTGTCCGCGTGGGACAAGTTGTCTGGATTCTTCAGTTCAGGTCGGATGACAATTTGACTCGTAACCCGCTCGAGAGTCACTGACAGTGGCATTTTCAAGATGGTCTGCCAATTGGTTTCATTGAAATTCGTCAGGAACTGGAAGGAAAAAAATTATCTGCTGGTAATTGCCAAGAATCATTGCATGTCCCGATGAACAACAAGTACCTGATCGAACGGTGTATCATCGATATGGAACATGACATAAGTGAGGGGTTTAGAAGGAATGAAGACATCACTCGAGTCTGTAAAATCGTCAACCACTTCCTTTCCCTCCTTCAAGTTTTTTAATACCCAGTCTGAAGCTCTCACGAGATATTCATGCACCACCTGGGGGGAATCATTAATTATTAACTCGACTAATTCATTCACTGAGAATGTTCAATATAAAATAATTCAATAGAATAAATTGTACGGAGAAATCAAATCTATTAATTTGTCACTGGAATATTATCCACTGTCTATTGAATTGTTCAATAAACGCTGAATTCCCGGGAATTCGTCTCACGCGTAGAAAGTACCTTCAAAGATCGACGTCCAGTCTCAGTAAACAGTAGTTTATCTACATAAGTCTCTTTCCACGAGAACAAGTCGTCTAATTTTTTCAATCTGGGACTTGGATCTTTCTTTTCAATCCTGAGGAAGTAAAACAGAAATAAAAAATGTATCCCCAGTGGCTATTAAAAATCAATTAATACCATTTACGGATAAGCCCCAAAAGAGCCTGAATTTGATCAGTGTGCTTATTATCCTCGTCAATACTGCAGAGTGCCTCGGCGAGAGCAATTGCTGCTGCACACCGGTCATTAGGATCAAAGGAGAATGATTCCAAAGCACTCCGGGGCGTCTCCTGAATGTTGGTTTTATCCGACGGTTCGGGGCCTCGATGAGAGGCTTCAAAGAGGGATGAGTACAAAGCAGCGCAAAATATTTGTACCAGTACAGAACCTCCTATGGGGTGACAGTGCGCTGGAATACATTGATTCATGAGATTTGCCGTTCTCAAAATACCGATCGGCGCGCACACGAAAAGTTCTGTTATGCAGGCGAGGGACAGAGACATTGCCTGATAGATGCTCGCCCCAGTCTGGAGAAAAAAGGCAACGAATGAGGAGAAAGAACTGGACCAAAAGAAACAGCAGAGTAGTTACGTAATTAATTTGACAATACTGAGTTTTTTTAGGTTTTCTGGAGCAGGAGCAAGAAATGCTGACGACCCCGAGGAGACTCAGAGGGGATCCCCACCGTATTAAATCAGTAATATTGTCAATTAATTATTTAGTTAGCCCTAAAGACAGGGCAATAAATAATTATAGCACGACTAATGGTCCTAGGAAAGAATTTTTTGTTAATAAAACCTTTACAGCCTCCAAGAGAGTCTCCACAACAGGATCCATCATTTCCCGGAGTGGTGCAAGGAGTGCATTGAGCCACGGGGGTCTCGACTGATTCCAGACCTGAAGCCCAATAATTACACGATTAAATCATAATGAAGCCTATCGTTTCCAAAATAATCGAATCACCTGTTGTCGATCGAGATAATTGGACCAATTGACGTCCTGCTTCAGGCTCGGTATTATTACATCAGTTGGATTCATCGGAGTGTTAACTGACACGTACATGAGACTGTACAGGCACGTTGCGGCTGGAAAATTCGAGGTACTTTTGTGATCACCAGCGCAGAGAAATCCGCCACACTCCGATGAAATCCCCTTTGGGCTTTTTCTCCTCCGATCATCGATCTCCCGTGAATCAATGCATTGACGAATTAATGTTGTCAACAGCATTCTTGCAACTGTGCAATTTCTCATTGATAAAACCTTGGGAATGTGCGACAATTATTAATTGAATGGGGGGAACATTTTTGCATTGTTTGGTATTTACTTTGAGAAGTTGCGTCCAATTTGGCTGCGGTTGGGATCTCAGAACGTTGACTTGTAAAATAAGTTTTTCATCCTCTGACAGTTGATAAGGTCCGCCTTGGAAGGTCGAATTTCCAAAGAGTTTCGGGGCTGCAATGAACAGCCAGGGAGAGGGTCCACGGCGTTTCTCCACCATTGCCATCCTCTCTAATCCATTTCTACAGATCTAGACGTCAAGAGGACTTGATTAGAGAAACACATGACGTGACAAGTGGAGAGAGAAAAATCAGTGCAAATCAGTTGAGCGATTCACGTGCTTGATAAAGTAGCTTGAGCGGAGTGCCACGGAGTAGGAGGCAAACGAGAAGTTCACCGCATTTAGCATGAATATCTCTCATGACGATGGATAATTTACTAGTACGTGTGGCAATGAGTTCATCTCCATCGTCGCACGCCGACAATGCCAGATATGATGTGCAGCTCAAAACGTTGAAGGCGTCCGCCCAGAATTGCTCGGATCTCTGGAGGCTCGGTCGACCCTTACGAATTCAAATATAACGACCTCTCTGATAATGTGAAAAATATAATTTTCGTTTTTTTTTTGCAATTACGTACATGAATAAATCGGGCTACAATAATTGTAAGTGACTCGTTGAGCATTCCCGCGAAAATCCTCTGTGCCATTTTCGGTGACACCGTGCTCCAGAGGTCTGCCTTTGTTCCTATCGCGTAAAAAGAGCATTTTTAATGGCCCACTGGGATGGCTCATTTTTGAGGGAAATAAACAATTTAGAAGGTGAGAATGTAATCTAGCTGTGGAAGAATATTTTCCAAGATCGATATGGAAATGATGGTAATTACCCTGCATATAGAGCCACCACATTTGAATAATGAATGAGGATCTCTCTTTCTCGAAGAAGTATTTCTCACTCTGCCAGCTGAGTGAGTCAGCCTCATTCAGGATATAGAGAGATATTAAACGACAGTGAAGATCAAGGAGGCGTTCAGCCACTGCCTCTGCCATTTCCTGGTATGATTTGTAAAATTCATAGAGCTTTTCGCTCGATTGCTTGGGAATTTTGGCTTTTGACTGCTGATTATAACACCACAGGCAGTTTCTCACCAGTGCAGCTGCGCCGAGGGTGGCCGTTAACACTGCGAGATCAGCGTGATCAAGGGATTCTTGAATTAATGCATGTAAATGCTCTGTAAATGTTTTCTTTCTCATTACTGTCCTTTAAAGAGCTGTCAATGGATATTTTTTTGTTAAACTAATTTCGTGTTTACCCATTAACAATTGAGAAGTGTCGATGACCAGCATAATAAATTCCGACGGGGGTGTTTTCTTAATGACCTCTTCGCCCTCGACACTCGTCGATATCGGCTCCGTAGACACGCAAAGTCCCGAGGGAAACCTGAATGCAATCAAAAATTCCGCCTCCCACCATTTAACGATTTTTATCGCGGCAAATGATGCGTGACGAGGGAAATCCAGTTTTCCACCGCTCACCCTTCCACACAATGATTCTCGGAGGACTGTTTGCTTCGCCTTCATTAAATCAAGCCACAATTCATCATACAGCGACGATTGGGGAAAGTCAATGTCAATTTCTCGGAAGATTTTCTTACCTGATAATATTGCATGTCCCTCTGCAATAAAATTCTTACTCTATCCACGAGGTTCCCATCTTCCATTATTTCATCCATGATTATCTATAATTAATTACCACAAATTAACGCGCTAGGAGAGGTTGACAATCCAATGGGGGGAAAAGAGCTCTGTATTTATTATTATTATTATTATTATTTTTTCTAGCAATGTAATTTATTTTTTAGTCTCTCTACTGTGAGCACATTGTTCAATGAACGCAGTTTTTTCATTAACTACTAGTGATATTTCATCGTCAAGAAGCTGATGCAGTGACTTTCCGTCGTGCTTGTATATCCACGTGCCATTTGTGAAATCATACCGCTTTGGTCCTGACTTTGGGGATGACAACCAGATTTGCTTGTTCGGCGTTTGGCGATTTATCACGTAAGTTCCCAGCTGGTTGCCGAATTTTATCGTTAGCACTCCATCCTGCAGAATACAAGTATTTTAGCAACGATTGTAATTTTTTCCAACGAAATTCTTGAATACTCCAACTCCAATGGAAAATTAACGGAACTTCACAGGGAAATAATTTTTCACTGATTGTGTTCTAGTCCGTGAACTCATTTACTTACTCCGTAATTGACATCTGCATCAGGAAGATGCCCAGCACGTTCCACAATTTCGTCAAAATACTCAGCTAAAGAGTCCAACGTATCGTCTGATATTTTTTCAAACTGCAGGCTATCTAATTCCCTTGGAAAAACAAGTCGATTAGTTTAAACAAAATCCTGCTTACTATGGTCTGCACTAGAGCACCAGTTCAGTACTTACGATTCCACAATATTTGTTGGAGTAACTTGAAACGAGTTTTCAGTAGAGACAGATTTGTGATAATATTTGTTTATATTTTTACTGATCCTATTTATTGAAACACTATTGGTCCAGTGAAACGTAGAATAACCTCTTACTCTCGCTCGTAAACATCCCACTCGATTTATTGTACATTCTAATGATTTATTATTTTTCCGAAAAATGGCAGATAATCTCTTGAACTGCACTGATCTGGATACAGTCGACAACATATTGACCTATTTCCTAGCCAATTTATTTTTCATCGATCAAACAACGTATAAATAATGAGAAAATAAAAAATATCAGCTGTGTGTTTTCAAGTATGCGCGCGCTGATGATGCAAGATACGGCGGGAATTCCCGGATGTTTGAAAAATCGTCAGGCAAATGGTGTGAAAAATTAATCAGCAGAGTGTAGTGAACGGGGACAGTTGCGTTTGACATCTGACGGGCTAACTAAATGAGGATAAGAGTATTTTCCTTAAGAGTTCATCATGTTAGTTCAATTATTAGAATGTTCATTAATGATTTTGCTTTTCGATAAAAGCTGCGGACTTTCCGTTCCAATTTTGGGTAACGTATTCTTGTTGTTTATCATTTTTTTAAATATCTAAACTAAGACTAATTAATTAACTTGAAATCGACTGCTAGACGAATTGCGGGTCGACTCTCCCAGATTACGACACAGAGACAGCAGTATTATCCAGCATGACGCAAGTTCATATGAATTAAAAGATATTCACGCACATGAGGTGATCCGGGAAAAAAGATGCGAGAAGAGCGCAACTGTGTTCAATGGAAAGCATGCCGCATGCCAGGGTGACATCATCTTCGAGGAAGAATTCAATCAAAAAAATGCGGGGGATTCCCCAGACGACGATCTAACAGTTGAAGATAATTTTTATTTGTTAAACTCGTCTTTGTGGAAAAGAGAAGTGAAAATTTCGCAGAGCCCCGTAAGTTTCAGCATTTGCGCAAGGAATCCACGGTGAGAAAAATTCAGTAGTAATTACCGTTCCGTAATATAATGGTTTAGTATTTTGACCGCTCCGGGGAACATTTACATAATTTTATTATGCGATTGGATAATTTCTCCGGAACGTCGACAATGCTACAGGATTACCAAACGGATCGCTAATGCTTACTGACGAAATTTCCCTCCGTGTCTTCGTCTCGTTATTCTGAAAACATTGAAAAAATCAAAACTTCATTATTTTACAGGATTATCAATTTTGCGTCTATCACAAATTGGGAAAAAATATCAAAATTGAGGATGGACTACTGAAAATTATACCGACAATATTGGAGGACGAGTTTGGCGAGAACATCGTGTACTTTGGGAGCCTGCAATTAGCCGAGTAATTTCAATCACTTTACCTATAATTTATTTATTTATTTCCCACATTTAACTTCACTCAATTCTTTTTCAGTTGTGATGGCAGTGGTCACGAGTGTTATCGAAATGCGACATCTTACAACATCCTTCCTCCAATAATAACCGCGCGCCTCACAACAAAAAATGCCTTTAATTTTCGGTACGGAAAAATTGAAATCCGAGCTAAATTTCCGAGGGGAGACTGGCTCTTCCCGCAGATGACAATACAGAGGATCAACAGCGGCAACGGAGACGGAATAATTATGGGGATGGCCAGAGGCAATGACAACTTCCAAACCAATGACGATTCACAAGCAGATTTTAGCTCGAAACTAGTGGAATTCCAAGTTAAGGGGACAATTGGGAACAACGTCACTTCGACGAGGCTAAGAAGATGGAAGAATTTTGGCTTTTGGAATGACGAGTTTCACGTCTACACGACCATTTGGACCCAACGAGGATATATTTTTCAAATCGATAATGAAAAAATTGGCGAGGTAACTCGTTCAGGAAACGAAGAAACTGTGGATTCCCGCGGAGACGTGAGATTTATCTATTTTTTTAAAGATTTGACAAAATTTTGCGCGAGTGAGGGTGAGTAATGATTTTCTTTCAGTTCTATTTGACGTTCGGCTTAGGTGTAGGTGGATTGCAAGTGTTCCCCGACAATACAAGAAGCGGCAATTACGACAAACCTTGGAGGAACGTCGCGGCGAAGGTCAGTGATGATGTTTTTTTGCCTCAATCTAAGTACCGAAGTAGTTGTACAGAATAAGAGCTCAGGGTTTTCTGCTTCTTCTGAACAGGCGATGCTCCGTTTTTGGCAGGCCAAGGACCAGTGGCTGCCGACCTGGCGTCTCGGCACAAAACAGACAGCTGCGCTTGAAATTGACTACGTGAAAATATTTGCCGTTTAGTTTTTTACTTTGTCAGAAAAGCTTTTTTGTAAAAATAAATTGTAACTTCAATTTGCTTCAGTTGCCCATATTCATATGACGAATAAGACCCAGTGACCAAGTGGGAGAAGAAAGAATGTATCCGCTGGGGAAATAACAATCTCCCTTTGGGCACTAGCGCCTCTCAAGAAGATCCAAAGGAAGGGATAATTTTATTTGACCGCTAATCTGTGAAACCGGTTCCCAAGGTGTCCATGTATCTGGGATCTCTGCAGATCCGTTATGATTTATCATTAGACTTTTGTCGGGTAGACCGTAACAGCAAGTACCATATACTATTCCCGGATTTATTACATATTTCATTGGCCTCCACTCATCATCTCAGCCTTGACATTTTTCCAACGTTATTATCAAAAATATTGAGATAAAGTCGGCAAATTTCATTCCAACACTCTCACTCCCTCAGAAGAAGCCAAGTTCCCCCTGTCTTTTTTCAATATTATTTTTATTTTTACTTGGCCGTTTGCGGGTTTTACTTTACTGGAGAAAAAAAATAAATTACAAACGATCGACGAATTACGACCGCTGCTCCGCATCGCAGAGTCCTTCGAGAGGGGCCGAAACATTCCAGTCATTCAGTCATAGTCGATTCTCTGGCTTGAGAACAGGAATACTTGTCTCCACACTTTTTCGAAAATTCTTGTTTTTTTTTTAACTTTGGGACCTTTGATTTGTTTGACAATTTTATGTGATGAGAAGATAGACAAGGTTTCAGTTATGAACGTCATTCATTTAGGATTTGTTCTTGTGATTTTTCAATCAATTAATTGTCAGCAGAATCGTCCACCACTCGCAGGTAAAGAACAAAACTGAGAGTGATTTGTTCCCTCATTTATATTTATTTATTATTTATTTTATGAACGTGACGAGTGAGAATCAAGTGAATCATCAAGTGGTATATTGAAATCCCTGGGCAATTATGAGATTCGTGGACAAATCATGTGCTGAGCTTTCACTTTATACTTACTGAATTTTCCCCCCCACTATTTTCGTTAAAAAATGAACATTGTTTTAGGGCATGATTACATCCTCCGAAGCTGTATATCAACAGCAGAATTGATTAGGACCCATCGAAAAGCGGCAACTGATGAGAAAATGATATCAACAAATAATGTAGCTGAATCCAGCGGAATGCGGGAAAGTTTTTTGCCTCTCAAGGGAATAATGAATCTCACTGGGCGTGGAAAAAGACGAAAGATTGAGGAGACTCCGTTGAAGACTCTCAACATCCGCAAAGCAAATAAACATCAGTCCGCCTTACCTTTTGCGAGAAAAAGAGCTTTCCCCGAGGTTCCAACAGTGAGAACACGTCAGCAGAAACGGCAGAGAGAATCCGAAATCATCATTATTAAAGCAAAAGATTGAAATGTCTAGTGCTTGATTTTCTTCATGAATATTGTTTTTAATTCGAACAAATTCTTATCTATTAATAATGATGTTTCCACTTGTCTTTGTAAATTGAAAAATTAACTGGGAGGTTTACTAACTGTCTCTGGCAACCTCTGTATTTCAACCTGAAAGTGAAAATAAAGGCGCGATTTAATTACTAACATTGCAAATTATTCATTGTACATTGCTGGAAACATATTGGCCATTATTCAAAGATCTTTTCACCTTTGTTACTTTCATGGCAACCCCTTCAGGTAGATTCCTCTGCAAGTACTCCAGAAATGTGTCTGCAGTGGATTCTGTTAGCCTGAAGAAGTCTAGGTATCTGTAGTAAGTTCTCATTTCGTACTGGACTCGATGTTTTTTGTGAACAAAAGCTGATTTTAGAACTGTCCAGCGTTCAAAGTGGTGTTTCTTGGGTGCAGCACTTCAATGAAATAATAATTAAAATAAAGTGAAACCAATGGTCTCATGGGAATGGTATGGTTTACTCACTTTCTACCAACAGTTATGTTCAAATGTTGTGCAGCTTCTGTCGAGAATACTCCATAACTCGTGAGAACTGCCGGATCATTTCCTCGGACTTCAATTTCAATTTTTTTGTATAGTTTGTCCAAGCGAGGCTGATGAACAAACAAAGCAGTGAATTGAAATGTCAATTGAGTAGGGACGAATAGGGTAAGATTGAATGCATGATGACTTACAGGTTCCTGCACGGCTTCAGGAAGTGTTGATAATAATCTCGGCGCAATTCCTAATGAGCTTCCTTGATTTTTTGGTAGTATTGCATACTTCAAAAGCGGAATCGTCTGAAAAATACATACGAGTCAATATCATTACAAAATTCGAATAACGAATGTTTAAACGTTATTGTCACTCACTTTCAATAACATGATGATTATTCTGTCTTGTAATTATCCTGAATCCTTCAGTAAATGATGAATAAGTAGATAATCGTGTAAAATGAGTAATTTCTGAATACTGGCCGTCAAGGTTATAATTCGGCTTCACAGTATTAAGGTTATGTTGTCATTGGCGGCGAGAAGTATTGAAATAATCCTCCAGAGGGATTGAACTGTTTCAAATCTGCAGAAGGGTAAGTAATTCAAGGGATTTATTATTGAGAAATGTGTTCCTCGAGGAGAAAATCAACACTGAATGATGAGAAAAATAACGAGCTACAGGGGGAAAAAACACTGAATGAATTATTGAGTACTTGCGCTGAAAAATCAGTGGAATTGGATTTGATTGAGGAAGTGACCAGATCAATGGAGCAAAGATTGAAGGAACGAAAACAAGATTTACTGCAGGAAAAAGAGAAATTGGTAATTTACTTATTCTCGTCAATTATTAATTCCATGCCAATTGTTGATATTTTTTTACCTCTGGAATGATTCTATGGTTATTGTTCGATCAGGAAAATATTCACCAGCAAATCTGGAACTCCATCGAGTCTTTTTGTTGCTCAATCTGGCAATTTTCAGCAGCACACGATTTTCCTGGTGCCATCAATAATTATTTAGACAGGGCAGTGACATTGTCCTCGAAAGCAGCAGTGGAAGATCCCGAGAAAATTCAATTTCTGCAGTATCAAATCAGTCTTCTCACCGAAGAAATAAAGACACTTCGAGACAACATTGAGACACTTGATTTGGAGAAGAACTCAATACAATGTACATTACATAATGAAGAAAATTTAAAACTTCCACTTCGAGAATTTCATAATACCAATGAAAAATTAAAAATTGATTCACAACCAAAGACAACAAATGTCTCAATGCAGTTCTCGCTGAAGCAAGTGACTCTCCAGGAGAGCGCAAAGAATATTCCTGAAGTCCCAAAAATTTTGGAATTAAGAACTTGCCAAAATTTGAAAGAACACACGTTAAATGCTATTTTAAAAACCCCTGAGAATAGAAAAATTGAATTGAAACCCAAAGGTTCGACATTCTCGTTGAAGAGAAAAACTAAAATCTGTGAAAATTACGAGAGAAATCTCTCCACTAAATAATTGCATTGAAGCTATAAACAAAAGGCAAATGTAAACAGTATCAATTGGTTATTGGACAAAAAATTAAAGCAGAAGTCCTCATCTGCTCATTACATTTTGTGTATTTAGAAATATTTATACAGTAATATTCATCTTTTACTTATATTGATTTCATTTTTTTTTCAATATACACTGAATTACATTAACATTACATTTCAATTAAAATTATACAGACAGTGTTGTGTTGCCAATTGAGGCTCTTCAACAGGATTATAATTCAGGAAACATGGCTTTTAGCACGTGATCGCTCACGATCATTTTCCAACATCATTGTAATATTCATCCATCTGGAATTTTCGTTAAATTAATATGACAACAATTAACAACCGAATGTCAATGGCACAACTCAATGAATTTTTTTTTACAGTTTCCCACAATTTGAAACATTTATCGTGTATTATTCTGTCTATGGTATCATGAATAACATGTAACTTATGGTACCATTTGAAGAATCCAGAAGACACTTGTAATATTCAACAGAAATCAAAGTTAATAATAATAATGTATTCGCAAGAATTGAATTCCTGGAATTTTTATGCATTTCTTTCCCTCGTCGGCAAATTTAAATATGAAAAATATGAACAAAAAAAATCCGAAAAATGGAAGCTAATTAGCCAAGAAGTCCATAACTGATTAATTACCACTGCAAAAACTACAACAAAAATAATAATGAAAATATTAAATCAAGATAACTCATCCGTGTACTGACCCATTAAGCTAGGAAGAAAAAACAATTGATTCATCCGGCGGGGAATAATTAATTATCTCCTCAAGAAATACCACGTAATGGATGGAGAGGGGGAGGGGGATAGATGACACTACACCTAGATAAGGATTTGCCTGTCTCATTCTCCTTCCTAATACCTCACTCTCATTTTATATATATCTGTAATATATTTCTCCTCAATTTTAAGTTTCTTCATCATTTTAATATCTTGTAACTTTAGAAGGTAAGGCTCGTTTTAGTCAACAATTTTTTATTACGATTTCATTTTCTTCACCTTTTCTTTTATTTCAGCATGATCAACGATTTATGTAAAATGCAGGTACATATAGAAAAATGGCTTGCATCATCGTATAACAAAATATTTGTCTTGAAGCTAGTGTAACGGCTAGTGTTATTTAGTTCTTTCAATTGTATATTTTTTATTCACCTCAGTTTCTCATCAAATAATGCAAAGAGTTGCGCATTCTCTGAATTCCTTCTTGCGTTCGTCTCTCTACTGAATTTTATGAGAATGAAATAGTCAATAGTTTGCCTCAGTGCATCAATTCATTATTCTAATCCTTAATATGGCATAACATTGACGTAATTAACTTGCATCCCCGACCTGCACCACAATGCCAACTAATATTTTTCACCAAGGGAGTGAACATTAATTTGTGTTATCAAAGAAAGTAAAAAATGAAACATTCGATTGAACACACCCAAAAATTAATATAACGAGTAATTGTTATATTTTGGCAGAATCTTGTTGTATAGAGAGTTGATAATAAGCTCCAGAGGTGCAAAAAAAAAAATGAGGGAAGAAAAGAATCCACAAAGATTGATATTCCAATCGGATGTCTTCCAATTGATGAGAGATAAGTGAAGTGTATATTTCTATAGATAACTGCGCTTCAGGCAGGACGGTGCTGATGGCTCGATGAATTTGCATCTTTGAAAATGATTTCTCACATTGAAACACATACTTGGCACCATGAGAGAAGTTTAGTATTTAAAACCACAGTTCTTGAATAAAAAGCTGATAATATTTTTCATTAAAAGCCAGAAGTTTTACAATTCAATACACCTCTGATTGTGAGAGAATAAATATTCTGGCAAATGAATCCTGAGATCGAGTGTAATCAGAAAATTGGGTAGAATCAGTAGAGTTCATCTGTGTGTGTCCAAAGTTAGCACAAATAAAAAAAAATTGCAAGTTGCCCAATTATTATTTGACCACTTGGCGTTAACAATGCCACCCAATCTCTCACTTGATTGCGCTAGTTTTTTTCCTGCTCGGTATACGTAGGTGTCAATCTCTCTCACCTCATTGAAGGAAAACAAATTGAGAAAAAAAAAAAGTCGAATAAAGGCTTCGAGGAAGAATCACAGCCCCTAGCTCACAGATCCACAGCCGACACGCAGTCCTTGGCCCTCGTTCTTCTCTTGCAAAAGGAGCCCCAAAATTGCCTAATCACCCTGCAACAGCTCATGACAATCCAGCACCTGCAGCCACGTGTCCTATTCTCCTCGAAGTCCTCCCTTTATTACATAGACCTGTATGGTCCCTGCATCTTGAGAAATTGGATAACAAAGGACGGACCTCCGGCAACAATCTCCGCGGGTATCTTCGACAGTGGACAATTCTCAATGCTCATGATACTCAAATTCGTACACAGGGCAAGCTCAAACGGCAAATTGTGCAGATTGGCATTGTCATTAACGTAGAGTGAGTCAAGATTCTCCAACGTACCAATCTCCTCCGGAAGATAATTAAGATTATTCTCGCCGACACTCAAATGCGTCAAATTCAATAGATGACCAATGGCGCGTGGCAGTGAGGTTACCTGATTCGACTGCAGAATGAGCTTCTGCAAATCCCTCAGGAAGCCGATCTCATTCGGCAACGACTCAATTTTATTCTCCTCGAGATCCAAAACCCTGAGCTTCCTCAAACTACCGATACTCGCGGGTATTCGTTTTAGGAGATTGTTGGAGAGTATCAATATCTCGAGGTTCTGAAGACACTGAATATCATCGGGGATCTTGGTGAGTTGATTTGTCCCCAGGTTGAGCTCCACCATGTTCACCCAGGTGCCAATGTCTAGGGGGAGAGCAGTCAGTTGGTTCTCCTTCATGTTCAGTTTGGTGAGATTTTTCGCCCTTGAGAAGATGCCATAGGGTATCTTGTCAATCTGATTGTGCTCCATATTTAACGAATCAACATTGGTGAATTGGGAGGGTCCACCCGAGGGATAAGCGGAGAAGCAATTTCTCGAGAGGGTGATGGTGGTGAGGTCGGAGAGGGAGGAGAGAAGTCCATCGGGTAGCTGCGACACCTGATTACCCTCGACGCTGAACTCATCCATCAGTTTGCAGTTGGCCAGAGATTTGGGAATACTGGACAATCTATTGTACCTGAGCCCCAGTCTTGTTACGGCAATGAGATTGCCAATTGTCTCGGGAATATCCAACAACTCATTGTGCTGGAGATCGAGGGTTGAGAGTTGCACGCAGTTGCCTATCTCCTCGGGCAGGTGCTCCAGGTGATTGTGGGAAACGTCGAAAGTTATGAGATTAACGAGCCTGCCAATTCCCGCGGGAAGTGACTTGATCTTGTTCTCTCGCAGACTCAGCATCGTCAGGTTTGTTAAATTTCGAATATTGTCGCAGACATATCGGACCCGATTGAATCGTAGAAAGAGTGTGGTGAGGGATGTGAGCTTGTAAACAACATCGGGTATTTCATTCAATTTGTTGTGCCTCAGATCCAGCACTTTTAGGGATTTGAGATTCTCCAGGGAGTCTGGAAGGCTTGTCAACGAGTTTTCACTGAGTGCTAGGGTCTTCAGGTTGGTTAGATAGCCGATCTCCACGGGTAGTGTTGACAATTTGTTGCCGTAGAGGTAAAATTCTTGTAAATTCGTCAAATCACGAACTGAACTCGGCAAATTGGTGATGCTGGACTTGCTGAGATCGAGTCGGGTCACACACTCGTCTCGACACCTTATGAACTCTTTGGCGACATCCAAATCCGCCTGAATGGGCTTGCATTTCTTGGCTGTGGGTTTTGGCTTGTTGGATTCGGGATGCTTAACAGTTACTGTCTTCTTTGTATCTCCTGATGGACCAATGGACGCTGTTGACAGTTTTTTCTCTTTGTGGGGATCCTTGGTGAGGACCTCCACCACTGACTCCGGCATTTCGCTTGCCGAGGAACAGGTGGTCAGACCGCAGCCCTCTAAGTATTCTGGGATGTCTTGCTCTTTCATGTAGTAGGGCGACAGGTGTTCCTGAGGTGACGCTCTGTCCGATTTGCCCTCGGACAGGCACACTGATGATATAGTACCCACACCCGGACGGTGTTTACTCGTTTTTTTCATAATACGAGGACAAACGTGGGGAGCAGGGGATCGACATTCGTGGAGGAGGGGGAGGGCACTGTCAGTCTGTTCAACGATGTTATTTTATTATTTTATTTTCACTTTATTTGGATAAATCAAGGCATTTTATGGAGGGAAAAGTTCTTTGTTTCCTTTTTATCGAGATGGCTTTTCATTCGGTGAATTGAAATAAATTCGAGCGCTGATAATTCTTCTTGTAAAAAATTGCAACGTTTATGTGTGTTCTTTGTTACCTGCACTTGTCACCGAGGAATAATAATGACGAACGTCTTGATTTTTATTCACTATACTCCCGCAAAAACGTTCTAATGTATCGTAACAATCAATAAAACTCCTTCAAACCGTCAAAAATTCACAAACAATGATGTGTTCCTATCAAATTGCACTTTGTATTTTTCTTAGTGTCACGCACTGGCTCTGAAACAAAAATAATCCGCATAAATTCCACTCACACACTGGTGCATCCCTCAATCCCCATGTCCTTCAAACTATCCCCAATTGTCACTGATAGTGCACTTAATGATTACTTTTTTTTAATTGATTCATCAAATTGTTGAGACTCAACGTATTGACATTATCGGTGATTTAACACTCGAGGCGCAAACGCGGCCCCGTAACTTGCCTCTCCCTCGCTCTCTCTTTCTCTCTGGCTCCACTTTTATTTCTGTTTCGTCCTCAGGAATTCAGACTCGTACGTTTAAATGTCCAGGACCAGAATCAGATATCAGTAAAGATATGAATTGTGGGGAAATGCCTTCACAATGATTCTGTCTTACGGCAAGTTTCTGTTCTCTTTTTCACTTTTGTCAGTCGTAATCATCGATGATGTTTGGATTTCTACGAGGATACTGGGATGGTGAACTGAAGTCGGGGGAAGGGGAGGCACACTTACACATTCCTGGAGACTGGGAGAGAGGGTGAGCGCGTCTACAACGATGTGGCTCCATCTGCCTCCATGAATTTCAACTTCCAACACTGTGTTATCGACAATTAAACAGTTCCCATTTGTTTATTTTTGTAGTGTGGTTATATCTGAGGACGATCGATTGAAAATCATAACAAACTGGCGTGTGTTTACAACAGCAGTAAGTAAGAAGGACATTCGGACGAAAATGAATCAGGAAGTGGAAGTTGCTCGCCGAATTTCAGCCCCAAATGGATTGACAGTGGAGAAGGTTAAGCTCTCATTTATTAATCGTCTATTTCCTCAATTCGGAAATGACCGGGAGATTCTGCTCATCTGCCAGCTATCTCCCGTGTCAACCACCAAGAAGATCAGTCCTAAGGAAGAGAATGAAGAGGGTAATACGGAGATTTTGGAGGTGACTGGATCTCCCCTGGAGCACTCTTTCGGAGATGACAGTTTCAATGTCTCTGCGGCATCATTGAAGAGGAACTGGATGAACTACGAGGAGAGATATATCCCAATTTCCCTAAGAATGGCAGTTGAAATGATCAATTGTACCAGAGAGGAACTCTGTAAAAATGACTTGTGGATGACGCCGCTGTTTGTCATAGCAGATCCTGAGAAGAATGATGAGCAGTGCGTTCTTGTTGGGTGTTATCCTGATCCTAGAGGTTTCATGCCATTCAAAGCATATCTGGGAGGTGCCATGTCACTCTCAGAGATTCAGGAAGCCATTCAGATGGAAGTCCCTCTGGTTCAGCACAATACTAATGCCAGGAATCTGAAGAGAAGAAAAAATGCGCAGGTGAAGGTAACCAGTGTTTATGAAATTTGTGGAGTTGATCCAGAGATGGTGGATTGGAGGGAGGAGGAGAAGGAGGAGTTCGCGGGATATTTGAGGATCGAGGCGAACTGGGATGAGTTGAGCTTTAGTCCAGCTCTGAGAAATTCATCAAATAAACTCGTCGCTTCAATAGTCAGTGGATCCAAGGGAAGTGCTCTCTCTTCTCTGTGGGATCAACTTCTTCTTCTGGATAAGTACATCGAAATGCTAGACGAGTATCAGAGAAAGCACATGTCCTCTCGTTACAGTGTAGCACCACTCAATTTCCCAAAGGACTTTTCAAATGCTTTTGCCGAGTCGACGCCTGATATTATGAAAAAACTCCATCGAGTGTTGACTGGAGACGATACTTTCGATGATTTCGAGCTGACGGACGATAGCGCGCCTGCTGGTGAAAGCAGTAGTGAGGACGACTACCAGATAAAACTGTCTGACATGGCGAGAGTTTTAGAGAAGAGGCAAGATCAGGACTTGACGAGTATGCTCTGGAGAATCGTCAAGGGCGCTGAGAGCTACACAGCCATGACTGACTGCATACACACAGTGTTTGAGGCTATTGCAATGGATAATTTCAAGCCCTCGTTGAACGCTGGAGATGAGACGAGATTTGCTAAACTCGTTGGATGCCTGGACTCTTCTAAGAAGGAGCTTCCCCAGCTCGCTGGGAGTGTTTCGATGGAATTGGTAGTTGATATGGGACTAGAAAAACTCACTCGGGATTACGTATATTTATTGTCTACTGGAAATTTAATGGAAAATTACGATGTCAGAAAAATGATTAACGGCGTTGTTGAGGGGGCGTTCGATATTAGTAAATACAGGTGAACAATTCAACAATTTATCCCCCTTGTTGGCCACCAAGTGCATTTTTATTATCCAAGGATTGCTCTCATTTTCAGGGAAAAACTCATGTCTCTGGCTCAAATTCACACATCCTTAGAATTTCTCCAATTGATTCAGAATCAATTGAACTGTCGTGTGGACGTCTCTCGATCGATATTTGAAACGGCCCTGAAGGTCTACAGAACTACAAACTCCCCCCTGAAGTTCCAAGAGCTCAGAAATCACGTAATTTATTCTTTGGAGGCTACTGCACCCAAGGACATTGTATCTGAAGTGATGAAAATGTACTTAAACTGCTCATTTTTTTCTATTCTACCTTTTTCCTCAACAATGGCAATAGCTGTCCGATTTTCTACTGATGAATAATTTAAATAACAGGCCTCCAACTTCCTGGATGTGTACCCTGACCACCGATACACTGCATGAGAGCTACAGCTCCATCACTCACTACAGTCGTACTCCTATATTCCCACCGAACATTTACTCAAAACAAGGTATGCCTTGGAATAAGTAATTTCAAGAAATCTTCACTCTTATCATCACGCCAAATGTTATGCAATTATATTTAATGAAACGCACGGTGATTAATTGTATTTCACAGAAGACATGCAGAAGATCGAGACAGACACCGAGGGGCCAATCTATCACGTTACCACAGGATGTATTATTTATTTTAAGTTATCTTAAACTCTACAAATCCACTGAAACATTATTTTTTAAATATTTTTTTATACTTTTGTACATTTGCATTGTGCCCTACTATAATTCGTAGCAATAGCTTTCATTTATGTCACAATATCTAAAATAGCCGGAAATAAATCATTACTTATTTCAATTATTCATAGAAAAATTGAAGCATCGATTTTGTCGATGTGAACCAAGAGGAGGAAATAAATTCAAATGTCGAGGTAGGTTGACCCGAGTCTGTCCGATCATTTAGACCACCTGATTAAACCCGACCTTGAATAATCATACAAACATCGAGTGCGGATAATTCTGAGACTATAAAAAGCCAGTGAGTGGTTACGGTTAAAAGACTTTGCGATTAATTTATATTCGCAGCAGGCGATGCTGAAATTTGTAGTTCTGGTTCTGTGCCTTATGGGAATTGCTAGACGTGAGTCAAAATGCTTTGTGATTTTTTAGTTGACTAATTTTCATTGATAAAATTTCTTTGCTCGTGGATAGTCTCGGCAGAACCAACTTGCTACGGAGAATTAGGCTGTTTTCCAAATGACTATCCGTGGACGGCCTTTTTGAGACCATTCCCCGAGCCTCAAGCCCCACACGAAGTGAATACAACCTTCTTGTTTTCGACTCGGTGAGATAATTATTTCAATTGCGCACTCTTCAATGATTTAATTTCGGGTTTATTTCAGAGATGTGAATAGAACAGTCGTCACGAAGAATCCGGAGATTGTCATACCGACTGGATTCATCGGGACAAAAACAACGTATTTCATTACTCATGGATACTCTAGTAACACTAGACCCGAGTGGTTTAGAAATTTGAGTGATGCATTAATATCTTCTGTAAGTTTTTTTTTAATTCCCTGTATAAATATTAATTTATCGAGGCAGTGACCTCATTCTCTACGGACTGTAATGATTTTTCAAAGAGTGACTGCAATGTGTTCGCTGTCGATTGGGAAAGAGGCTCCTCTGGAATGTACTTCACAGCAGCAGCAAATACTCGAATGGTAGCTGCAGAAATTGTGAGGTAAAGTAAAAAAAATAAATCATTTGGAGAGCAATAGTATTTCTCTAGCACGAATCAAATTTCTAGATTGATTAGCCATTTGATGAAAAATACTTCGCTCAAAGCCTCGAATACTCACCTCCTGGGTCACAGCTTGGGAGCTCACATCATGGGGTACGTGGGCAAGAATATTCCGGGAATTCAACGAATAACAGCTTTGGACCCAGCGCAGCCAGGTTTTGAGGGAAAGAACCCTTTGATTCGGCTCAACGGCTCCGATGCGCAGTTTGTCGACGTCATTCACACGGATGGACGCCCATTTCTCCCGCTCCTTGGCCTCGGCTACACATCAGGTGTGGGGAACGTCGATTTTTTCGTCAATGGAGGCAAATTCCAACCGAATTGTGCACTGGATGGGGAAAATTTCCCGTACAGGAGGGTCGCCGAGATTCCCAAAATAACGATAGCAATTCTGTACAATTTGGCGACCTGCAGTCACACGAGGGCACCCAGGTACATGGCCGCTGCTATAAAGGAGTCCTGCAACATGTGGGGCTACAGGTACAATGCCACTCAGGCTACTTTCAGATATGAAAATTTTATTATTGATGACGAATGTAGTGTCGATAATTGCACGCCAATGGGACTCACTACCCACAATTACCCAGCACTGGGTAACTTCGCTATGGAGACCACTGGGACCTATCCGTTCTGTAAAAATGACAGGCAGGCTGATAAAAAAATGGCTCGCGCCATTCTCAAGTGAGTTCGCCACTTTTATTCATGGGGAACTCGAACTGAAGGATAAATTATTCGTTATTTGAACCTTTTAGAATAATTATATATGACAATATATTTAATCAACATGAGAATTGTATAAGCATATTTTTCTCAATCCATTTAATGTATGTATAAATATAACTAGAATTTCTTTCATGAGTGTTTTGTACTGATCAGTCATTGACGAAAACTACACTCGAATAAATTCATAAATTATTATATTTTCACTTTCGATCTGTGATGTGTTCTTTGTTACGTTGTAGATTCATCAGCTTTGGGAATTTAATCTAATCTACATAATATTTATTTCCAATTAATTGCATTTAGTTGCTTGATATTATGCATTTTTTAAAGTCACAGAGATAGGGAGGGAGAGAGAGAGAGAGGGAGAGGTGAAATATTGAGCAAAAACCAAATCTGATGCATCTACTGCTACTTTCGAGAGTTATGAATAACTTTCGTTGATTATTGAATACTATATCGTATCGGAATGAGATTTAACGATGTATAGGCGGTAAAATTGATTGGAACAATTTTTAAACATGCAAAAACTTATTGGAAAGAAAAATCCAAATTTCTTGTCAACGTCCCACCTTAAATATGCTCAAAGACACGATTGATACATTTTCTACACATTTACATACAGTGAAAAATCATAAAAAATAATAATTTGTTTAAATATTACGGAAAAACTAACACATTAAAACAATAAAATCAGATCTGATGAGATATCAGAGGTGAGTCAGAACAGCCAAGCAGTACATATATATACATGTATACATATATGTATGTATGTGTATAAATAATAAAATTTCATTTGCTTCACATTTTTTTCGTAAAACGCAAAAAACCGCGAGAAATCCATATAATTAAACATTCGGTGGAGTTACTCTTTACGTAAGTACCAATTGGTCGTGTCCCCATTAATTCATTTAGTGAAAAGAAATACTTAATACTGAGTTGTTTCTGTGTCGTCCATACTCGAGATGCTAGCTTGTTCCAGAACTTCGAGCAACTTCTGCATCTCCATAGAGTCTGTAGTGTTGTCGAGAGTTCGTTCCAGCGCCCGAACGTATGACATACAGGTACGGCCTTCATGATCAAGATTCTGAGGATTGGCTTTGTGCTGAAGAGCGAAGAGAGAAATTAAGACATTAATGAATTGTCGTAATTTTATCAGCTATAATTAGTAGTGATTAATTAATTACCCAAATGAGCAATTGAGCCATGGCTAAATTTCCGGTGGCACAGGCGAGGTGCAGAGGAGTCCTCAGGTCCTCTGCACTCACAGAAATATTGACATCCTCATAAGTGCATCGCGCCAGACAAAGAGTGAATGCTCTCATATCGCCTCTGAAAAAATAAAAAAATGCACTTGCATTTGAGAAATATTTTGACAAATTTGTCAACTCCATTGAAACTTGACTCTCACCTGCATACAGAATCTATGAGGAGTTTTCCCAGTGATATATTGGGATTGGCTGGTGGTAAAAATTTCTTCTCCTCGTACTTCCACCTGATCCACTGCTCCTTCGCCTCTCGGCTGGAATCCGGAGTGGGTTTCACCTTGCCACCGAGACAATACTCCCACACTCCATTAGCGATATCGTTGCCCAGTGCCAGCATGACACTGAGTTGGCCAGCTGACCAGTCATCAAGATTCAATGATCGAATTTTGGAAATGTGCGAGCCCAAATTTCTGTGAACACCCGAGCACTCGATGCAAACAAGAACCCCGAGATTTAAGCTCGCCCAGTCCGGATTGGAGGCCCCACAATCAGCGCACGCATCGTTCCCAGATACTTTATTCTTGATACACATCATCTTGAAGGCGTCCGTCTCATTCTTTTTATCGCCGTCGGAATTCTGGAGACTGGACAAAATCTGTTGCTCAATGGCAGCAATCCACGAGTCTCTGTCATCAGCATTGCTCGCCTCAAAGTTCCAACTCTTGTTCTCCAGTGAGATAATGGAGAACTCGAAGCAATCGTCAATAGTTGCCACTGTTTTGGATCCTTTGGGTGTCTTCCCCGGAACTTTAACCGTCACATACTGGAGGAGAATCTCTTTGCCATTGGTGTCGTTCATGTAGTCGTGCAAACTGCAGTGGTAAGTCAATCTTCCATCCTCCAGTAGAGTAACGTACTTCTTCTTCCTCTCCTTGAGGGATTTACTGCTCCTCTTGAAAAGGTAACCCTGTTTGACGGGTATCTCCCTCCCCACTCCCATCTCTCCCATATTGTATTTCTCCTTTTTAGATGGTGTGAAGATATTAGATTTTCGTCTGAATTTTCTGATTGTCGTTGGCGTTAAAATGGAACTTCTAAAATCGTGAAAACTATCACTGGTCATTGTATCACACTGGGGAATGTTTTCCTGCGTTGGTCTCAAAAACTCGTCAGTTTTTTCGGGAATGACCTTGGAGGGACTGCAGGTGTCCTCTTTGGCATGCGTCAGTGAAGTTTTAATCACAGGCATTGAGTATTTAGGTTCGACATCTGTTGAGTTCTGACCATTGCAACGAGACGGGGCCAATTGGGGTGAATTTTTATTTGGCGCCGATTTTTGGATGATTTTTTGGCAAACATCTTGGAACACACGCTCAACGTTGAGACCGTAAATGGCACATGTTTCGTAGTAGGAGCACCGCAGTTCCGAGGACAGCTTTCTGGGACGAACGTCCTTAATCACTCGTGGATTTGTTTCGTTTATCGAGTCTTGTACACCCACCAGAATTTTTGGAACATCAGACATATTTCGGAATGAACACATTTTTTTGTAATAATTGCAGAGAATTGAAAAACTCTCTTCGCTCTCTAGGGAGAAAACGAGGAGAATCGCATCGATCCATGCGGCGAATTGAGCCTCGGGTGTGCCACCCTCGTCACGAATCAGCAGGAGATGACTCTGATCATTGATGAATACTTCCTTCTTGAAACGCCCACCCTCCGGAGATTCCTCATGCATGAACGAACCTGTCAGGTATCTGTGTACCAAGGCCGATTTGCCAGAGTCGCAGGAGCCGATGATTCCCAGGTGTAGCTCGGGGACGTTCCTTGCGAGTGTCCATTCGTGACTGTTTACAAACGAATCTAGGGGAAATGATGAAATAATCACCATCAGTGTAGGTAAAAAAAATCAAAAAAATATAATAAGACGGTTAATAAATTTACCTTCTATAGCCACAACATGCTCCCGTATCTGTTTGGAGATATGGGTGTCACTTATAAGATCAATTAGATCGTAAATAGCATATATTGAGGGATGCACACTTTCAAATCGTTGAATCTCTTGTCTTATCGTCAGAGAATAATCGTGTCCACCTTGGCCGCTTGTCATTGTTTTTTCATTGACACAGTTATCACAATTATTAAACACGGACGATAATGTGACTCAACAGTTCCTCACCAAATTAACATAGAAATAAATTATATTAAATATATATACACATATAAAATATGGTTCAATTTTTTTCAAATAATCCGTCTATGCTGCATCACGACTGCAATATGTCAGGGTTCATTACGTATTCTTCATACCAAGAGCGAACGGTACTCTCTTACTATCTTTCAATTGAGAATAAAAAAGTCTAATTTGCTTATATTTATAAACATCGTAGTTGAATTAAGTAGGCGAACAGGTTAGTTGACGCAACTATTGGTTCCAGCAGTTCCAGCAGTAAAAATTATGCAGAGGCTGACGTTTGCGGTGGGCGCCTTCGCATGGAGCGATTCAGCTATTTCAGCTGGGGAGGGATTTTGCGCGTTTTTGCCTACATAAGACTTACTTTTTTGCCGTTAGAGAGCGTGCGATACAACGAATTGTGTGTAGATTTGAGAACACCAACGCGGCGTTGTTTAAATTGAATTATCCAGATAAGTAAAATACACCTGAAACAAGCTGCTGAATTAACAAAGAGCTTATTTGTGAGTATGCAATAATAATAATGGATAATTGTAAGATTTTTATTTGTCTAGTTGATCTACAATAATTGGAATGAAATGACAATGAAATGAAAATAACTCGTTTTAATGAGTACCTTATATCTCGGGAACTAATGGGCCGATCAACGTAAAATCAATTTCGTCTGAAAGGGCTCGAAGAGCTGTAACAGATTTTCCACTTTTTAACGAAA
>JAPYZN010000468.1:0-32116 GCA_030522865.1 Psyttalia lounsburyi | reverse complement strand
ACTTGAGGCCCACATGTGTTTGGGACGTGTTGAGAGAAAAAGGGAAAGGACAGAGAACTGTCGTAAAACAGAACTATTGAGGGAATTTTGTCTACCCTCTCGGGTCTTTACATTTTGGTCCCTTCCCTTTATAACTACCCTTACATAAATTTGCTTCATAGGTGGTTTTTTCATATAATGTAGATAGAATCTTCGCATTGAAAAGGGAATTTACCAGAAATACCCCTCGACTTCGTTGAAAATTAATGCTAATTAGAGGGAGGATCTTCTGAAAAATGTTCTCGTATGGAAATATTATCACGACAAACTCGACAAAAAAATGGATACAAAAATGTTACGGTCTTCATTGGAAATAGGGAAAGCTAAATAAATAGGAATAATCATCTGATTATTCTTATCGCTATGCATTCTGGATAGCCAGAGGAGTATCGCCTCATAGAATTGATGAAAAAGTAAAGAATGCACGACACGCTATGGAAAGTGGTGGTGAGCCGTCGAGTGTCAAGAGGGGGGGGGAAAAAAAGTGGAGTTACGAGAAATCATACGATATCTCGCCACCATTGGGTGTCGCACACCGCTCAGTACTTTTATTCAGTCGTTTGTGGGACTGATGGTCAAGCTAAGTCACCGGGACGCCTGCCAGTTGATCGTGGGGTGTCCGTGATATCGGATTTATCGGATCTATTGGATTTTTGGGGTGCGAACGCCGAGAAAATTCAGCGGGCCCAGTGAGAGTCCAATTTTGGAGGGCACAAATTCGTATTTTTTTAAATATCTCTCGGTTAATTATGTGAGTAGCGCTATTAATCATGATTAATTAAGTATTAATTGAAGGGCGGAGAGCTTGGAGGCTCAGGAATGTTCGGTTGGGCAATGAAAGTTGTGAAATTGTTCTCGAAATTTGGGCTTTTTTTTCATTTTATCTTCAATATTTTTTTTGCGCAAGGAACACGTGTTGTACTGTAATTATCTCGGTTATTAGAGATTTTTCGAGATAATGGCATTAGGGTTTTTTCAAGGAAATTTCATCGCCTGCAAAAAGTGTTATGTAACATTTTGTCCCAAAACCGCAAGTTCTGGAGATATTTTGAGCCCAAGGAAATCACGTTTTTGGTGAAAAATCAACAATCCTAGAATTTCCGTCGTCATTATCACAGTAATTATTGATTTTTCGACAAATTGTTGTTAAACATTTCTTTTAGACAATTTCGTCAACTGCAGAAAGTTTATGAGACTTTTTCATAAAATCACTCGTTCCCGAGATGACAGCTGACTAATTGATTAAAAAATCTAAACTTTATTCCCAAGGGAGAATTGACAACTGCGATTCAATTTTCAAGTTAATTCCCACCGATTCCCATTGAAATTTTTTATTCAGACACTTCTCACGTCCTCAAGAAGCAAAAAACACGTGCACTCAACAACGAGTACCTGACGCAATTCTCTCTAACATTGAATTTGACCTTGTCATTTTTGAATTGTAATTCCACTGTATAATTTCAAATAAATTCACATCCGCTAATATCCAAAGTATTTTTCAAACATAAGCAACAACTGTTGAGCGCTGACTTTGCATACGAGAGCACATGAATTTTCATGAATCCTGTCGTGCTGACGGGATTGATTTTTCAGTTGGCTCGACTCGAGAGTAAAAAAATTATTTGCCCTCAACAAAAAAAAAAAATATTGGCCCTCTTGAGAGACAATTATTTCAGTTGACGTCAAAAATCTCGTCGTACTTTCACCGAAAAATTTTCACGTCTGGGAATGCGGCCCAGCCCTTCCCCTAAATTTCCATTTCGGCTTTCACGTCCGGAGAGTCCAAATGGTCCAGGAATGCTATGGATATATATCCCCCCCCCTTCCGAAGAGTAAACGCTAATTCCGTTATATTGAATACACATTAGCTCGGCTGGGAGGCATTACCATTCGCATTAATGATGTTATTTTCTGGAGAATAGGAATAGTGATGATGATATTATCACATTCAGCGGGAGAAATATTCCGCGACTGTTATATCGTTCAAAGTAACTCAACATTAGCATATAATTTCAAGTCACGTGACATCAAATGTCATTTGGTTTTTTTTTAAATGTTCATTTGATGTTACAAATAGTTTTTCTTTGTTTTACATCCACACCAGCCTTATCAAAAAAAAAAACCGTCCAACTCCTTCCTCGTATAAATATTCAATAGAACATAGGTTAACACCTAAAATAGATCAACTGATCTCGCTGGAAACCAACGCGAGTATTTATATCGTTTTGAAACATTTTTAAGATCACCCATCGAGCAATTATAGTATATTTTGACACTAGGCCGTGAAGAACTTGTCTGGCGAATATGAGGTTACAGGACGAGCCGAAGGCGAGTTCCCTGGTAAAACAGTCCGATTATTTTCCACTCAGAAAGAATCAATCGGAATTACTGGTGTTTATGTCATTTTCATTTCAATTCCGATTGTAGGGTGGCGATTGGATTTGAAAAAATTATATCGGCCGATTACTCTTTGGCCAGACGATGAGTAATTCAAGATTTGTAATAATAATGAGATTGGATCGGGATCAAGAAAGTTCCTCATTAGTTCCTATGTTCTGAGCTTTTTTACACCCAATTCACAATAACAGGCTAATTTCGAAATTTCCGCTTAAATCGTCAGAGGTTTTTCCATACACCAGACCTATCGTCTATCGGATACAAACGGTAACTATTTTGGACCCGATGAGATGCTTTATTTCCAGCCATCCATCAATCGGAATTGAATTGGAAAAGACATAAACACCATTAATTACGATTGATTCTTTCTGAGTGGGAACTAATCGGACTGTTTTACCAGGGTTCTGTAATCATATGAGGCAGAAAAGTTCTTCACAGCCGTGTGTCAAACAATATTTTTTGTCACGACGTCCGTGGGCGGTGTTTCACGGAGGCGAAGCGGCCGTGAACTAGTGCTTCACGGACTGAGTGACAAAAAGGAATTTTTCGCGAATGTCAGTATGTTGTGATCATGCTGGAAAAATCCGTCTCCAGTGCCCCGTATATTCGCTGGCCCCAGTTCCTTCCGTAATCTCGCCACTCCCCCTCGGACAGTCTTCCTCTAGTGTAGACAATGCTCTTCTTTACCGACCATAGTGCTTGCCTTACTGTTGAGCTCCCAACGTTCCCCCCGGTCCTACGGCCACCTCCTCTCCCAATTTCTCTGATGCCCCCTTGCAATATCGCGCCTTTATAGATCAAATGCCATTTGATTTTTATTTTTTATAATTTCTTTTCTTTTAACAATTGTTTCAACATCTGCACGAGATAATTGCACAACAGGATTCAAGCATTTCCGTTGTAACTAGAGATTATTCTCATCTCATTACTCAATTTTTTACGTAAACGAGAAATAAATAAATAAAACATCGTCTTTAATTCTTATTCTCTTACAATCGATAAGGAGCTCAGATTGATAGTGTCAAGTGCTGATAACTCTAATGGTCTTTTAAAATATATTGATAATGTAATTTTAACTGCAAAAGACGAGATGATAATTTTCAATTTTTATAATTTTTTTCTATTGTCAAATTAGAATATAAAATTTTTTTTAAAAAACAATTACCGTTAGAAAGTTTTATTCTAGTTCTGAATTATCATATTGTCCTCTTGATTTCTTTTCCCAAGAAAATAAGTAGAAATTAAATTCAATAACTGCCCCCCCCCCCTCCCCCGGAAAAAAATTTACCAAAATTTACTCTGTAATTGCAGTTAATCCCCGAAAAATGTCGGCAAAAGCAATTCGCGAGGTAACCGGCAAAGATCTGATAAATCGTAAGCTGTCTAACGGCACAAAAGCCGCAAAATGTCGTTTCGTCCAAATTGACGAGACCACCAATTGGAATACAGCAATAGCTGAGAATCCTTGGCTTGTCACTGAGAAACTAGTGGTGAAGCCAGATCAGCTTATAAAGCGTCGTGGTAAGCTTGGCCTGATCAAGGTTAATGCAGACTTGGCAACTGTTCGTCACTGGATAAATGAGCGAATGAATAAAGATCAAAAAGTGGAGAAGGCAACTGGCAAATTGAAGACATTTATAATCGAGCCCTTTGTACCCCACAAGTCCGAGGAGGAGGCGTATGTCTGCATCTACTCACACCGAACCGCCGACACAATTCTCTTTCATCATCAGGGTGGCGTTGACATTGGCGATGTTGATGCAAAAGCACTGAAGCTGGAGGTGCCAGTGGGCAAAGAACTTCCTGACAAAGCAACAATAATGTCAACTCTACTCACCCAGGTAGCAGAAGCCAAGAAGAACGATATTGCCAGCTTCATCGAAGCTCTTTACAAGCTCTACGTCGATCTCTACTTCACATACTTGGAGATAAATCCTCTGGTTGTTACTGACAATTTCATTTACATTCTGGATCTTGCGGCCAAGCTAGACACAACAGCTGATTTCATTTGTCGCCCGGACTGGGGTGAAATCACCTATCCTCCGCCATTTGGCCGAGATGCTTATCCCGAGGAGGCCTACATTGCCGACCTCGATGCGAAATCAGGTGCCTCCTTGAAGCTGACAATTCTTAATCCTAAGGGAAGAATCTGGACAATGGTGGCTGGTGGTGGTGCATCAGTGATCTATTCTGACACAATTTGCGATTTGGGAGGGGCCTCTGAGCTCGCTAATTATGGCGAGTACTCGGGAGCTCCCAGCGAACAGCAGACCTACGAATACGCCAAGACTATTCTCAGTCTGATGACAAAGGAGAAACATTCAGAGGGGAAAGTGCTGATTATCGGTGGAGGTATAGCAAATTTTACCAATGTAGCAGCGACTTTCAAGGGAATTGTCAAATCACTCCAGGAGTTTCAGTCCAAACTAGTGGAGCACGACATCAGAATATTTGTTAGACGAGCTGGGCCAAATTATCAGGAGGGTCTTCGGATTATTCGCGAGGTTGGCCGTCGTCTCGGCGTTCCGGTCAATGTTTTTGGACCTGAGACCCACATGACGGCCATTTGTGCTATGGCAATGGGTAAGAAACCGATTCCCGATCCAGAGGCTCAGGAGTTCTCAACGGCGAACTTCTTGTTGCCCTCGGGGCAGGATGTCGGACCAACATCACCGCAACCAGTCACTGCGGCACAAGTGACGGGGCATAAGGTGACGGTGGACTCGACAGAGTCACCAACTACTCAGCAGCTATTCAGCAGTGGTACTCGGTCGATCATCTGGGGAATGCAGACACGAGCTGTCCAAAGCATGCTGGACTTTGATTTTGTCTGCCGGAGGACTGTGCCATCAGTGGCTGCCATTGTCTATCCATTTGTTGGTGATCACAAGCAGAAGTTCTACTGGGGACATAAGGAAGTACTCATTCCGGTTTACAAACAGATGAAGGACGCCATGGGAAAGCATCCAGATGCTGATGTTATGGTGGGTTGTCATTCTTTTTTTCCCCCAGTTGACAATTGTTCTCCATTTTTGCGTGGAATTTCTAGAATAAGATCAACTTAAATTAGCTTTTAAATGTCTGACAATTTCAGGTGACTTTTGCCAGTCTCCGGTCGGCCTACGAAAGCACAGTGGAGACCCTCCAGTTCCCCCAGATCCGAACGATTGCGATAATTGCCGAGGGAATTCCCGAGAACATGACGAGAAAACTCATTCTGATGGCTCAAGAGAAAAAAGTCACGATAATTGGCCCGGCAACGGTGGGCGGGGTGAAGCCCGGTTGCTTCAAGATTGGCAATACTGGAGGAATGATGGACAACATCCTCCACAGCAAACTCTACAGGCCGGGAAGTGTTGCCTACGTTTCACGATCGGGTGGCATGTCCAACGAGCTCAACAATATCATCTCAAAGGCATCCAATGGAGTTCTCGAGGGAGTCGCCATCGGTGGGGACAGATATCCTGGCACAACTTTTATGGATCACATAATGAGATATCAGGACAATCCTCAAGCCAAATTGATAATTCTTCTTGGTGAAGTGGGTGGGGTCGAGGAGTACGAAGTATGTGAGGCCCTGAAGGCGAAAAAAATAACGAAACCCCTGGTCGCCTGGTGTATTGGCACATGTGCCAGTATGTTCAAGTCGGAGGTGCAGTTTGGGCATGCTGGCTCGATTGCTCACAGTAATATGGAGACAGCTTCTGCCAAGAATGAGGCCCTGCGCAAAGCAGGTGCACACGTGCCAGACAGTTTTGATACACTTGGCGATCTCATTGCCTCGGTTTATGGAAAACTCGTGGAGAGTGGAAGCATTGTACCAGCACCTGAAGTACCACCACCAACTGTACCAATGGATTACAACTGGGCGAGAGAGCTGGGACTCATCAGGAAGCCTGCCTCATTCATGACTTCTATCTGCGATGAGAGGGGACAGGAGCTTCTTTATGCTGGAATGCCAGTTACCGAAGTGCTTAAACAAAATGTCGGCATTGGGGGAGTTGTCTCGTTGCTCTGGTTCCAGAGGTGTCTCCAGCCGTCTTACTGCAAATTCTTGGAGATGTCACTAATGCTGACTGCTGATCATGGACCAGCTGTCTCTGGAGCACACAATACCATCGTATGCGCTAGGGCTGGCAAGGATCTTGTCAGTTCACTTGTCTCGGGACTGCTGACAATTGGTGATTATTATTGTCTGATGGGATTTAGTGCTCTTGTTGGGGGGGAGATAACCTCTCATGGGGACGTAGTATTCCGGTCTATTGTGCTGTGGTTGTTTTTAATCACGTGAGATTGGTGTCCGAATAATAGGCGAGGGGGTTAGTGAGTACCAACCACACGAGCAAAATAACCTCATCACAAGAGCCCAAGAACTTAATTTTTTTCGAGCAATTCTCATGCTTTCGAGGTTGGGAACTATGCAATTAATAAATAGGATACTTCCGGCCTGTCGTTATGAGGTCTGTTAACCGCGTGAAGTTTGCTGAGTGGAGCCGTAGGCGAGGCGGCCAACTTCACGCCCTTAAGGGCCGGGTGTAATAATTCATCACCTCGAAATCGCCGTCACTCATTACAAGTGAAATACTGATCAAATCGTGAGCAGACATCATTTCCGACTTGCAGAAATCATGCACGGAGGTCGGAAATTAGGTTTGTTTATGATTTAATAATTATTTTTCTTGTAATTAGTCACGGGGATTTTGAGGTTACCAACTATTACACCCGTTTCTTAACGGTAGGCCAGAAACGATATCTTTCTCTAGTGATTCTCACATTTCCCAGTTCGGGCAAGTGCCTATACCAATCCCCGGGTGTAGAAAAGTGAAGAGCAGTGCGGAAAAATTGTTATATTGGAGATTTTATCTTGTTTTAGGGGATAGGTTTGGGGGCGCCCTCGATGGCGCTGCCAGGATGTTCTCGGAAGCCTATGACGCTGGGCTTCATCCTCAGGAGTTCGTTAATAACACGAGAAAGAAGGGGGAACTCATCATGGGAATTGGACACAGGGTCAAGAGCATCAATAATCCAGATATGCGGGTCAAGCTGATTAAGGAGTACGTCCTGGAGAATTTTCCAACTAAACCACTCGTTGAGTATGCTCTGGCGGTGGAGAGAATTACGACTAGCAAGAAGCCGAATCTTATTCTCAATGTCGACGGAATGATTGCGTGTGCTTTTGTTGATATGCTCAGGCATTCGGGAATGTTCACGAGGGAAGAGGCTCAGGAGTACATCGAGATCGGCGCCATCAATAGTCTTTTCGTGCTGGGGAGGAGTATAGGGTTTATTGGTGAGTTTTATATGAGACTATTAATTTGTTAGTCGACCATTTTTGCTGTTCAAATGTTTTTTAATTTTTTTTTTTTTGTAGCTTTAGTCACGTGACCAATTGGTAAATTCACGTTTTGTTCATTGATTTTTATCATTTCAGGCCATTATATGGATCAAAAACGATTGAAACAAGGCCTCTACCGACATCCATGGGACGACATCTCATATGTCCTGCCTGAGCAGTATAATTGAGCTAATTGGAAAACAAAAACAAAAAAAAAAACTAGTGTTACGAAATGTTGAAAATCACATTCAATTGAATGCATAATACGTCCACTCCTGTAACTAACAAGATGTTGATAACAACGAGGTCCCCTGCAATTTCAGACCAGTAGTGAGCCATTATTATTGTTTGAAAAGTACTTCAGAATTTTTTTTTTAAACATTCCGAGGATAATTGATTCGTTTGCGAATTGATTTGATGATTAATTGAGGAAAATTCTGAATGTGTCGTTGGACAATTAATGGCTCATATTAATATTGGGAGATATCACATTCCCTAGTCTGTACGATAAATTAGTAGGATGAAGAGATCAACGACGGTAGCACAAAAAATTTCATGGCAAGGAAAATTTAGTGGAATTACGGAAAATTTATTTTTCACAATAAATAGAGAGTAATGAGTTGTAATGAAATTGCACAATTGATATTTCTTAAATACGTGACGGTGGTGATGACGGAGGGTGGTAATCTTATGTGCATTTGTATTATAATTTAAGGGTTGCGTTGAAATTCAGTTGTAGGTGGTACTTGAGTGAAATAGATGATTGATTTTCATTGTTTATGTGGGTACATTTTGATTAGATTCTCGATGAGAAGCTATTGTTTTCATCCCGAAAATGGAAATCCCTAATTTCGGGAAATGTCGGCGGCTCCTGACCAAGAGATTCTCCCCCGGTAGTTTTTTTGGAAAGATATCGGTTTTTTATATATATATATTTTTTTTGTTTATTGTACCCAGTCAAAACCCCTTTTGTTCGTTTTACCCAGTGACGAGACCATATTTGAATTTCCCGCCTCGGATATGAACATATGGCGACTGTATTGACCAATGAAGAATAAGTCTTACGCGAGAAGTTAGCCGATGGCCTATGTGGCTAACTTAATTTATGTGTATGAGCTCTCTTGAATAGGAAAACCCAGTTCCCCTTTTTAAGGACATTCCTAGAAGAAAGATCTCTCACCTGTACTGGAGACTTCTGGCCTAACCTCTGGCGTCCCTCATTCCTCAGCTCCTTTAGGATGGTTTCACAAAGTCACTCGTCTCCACCAGATTATCGGACATGACCCCCTCCTTTCATAGCGCATTCACCATGACCTCTGACCTCGTCGGAGCGACGGCATGCAAAAACACATGCTCTACATTCTCGTTCACGCCCTTGCAGCTGGAGTACTCTGAAGAATGTTCATGTTTAAATTTATGAAGATACGATCGGAAGCATCTGTGACCTGAGGGAGTTGGGGACAAAAAGCAGTTGATCTTTATTTTTTATTTTTTTTTTTCGAACAAGGTGAAATACTTGAATTTAAACATTAGGAACTGAATTTTCGGTTCTACACATTTGGAGGTACTACAAAAAGCCACTGAATGAGCGCAATTAAATTCAATTTATTACATTTGGTTGTCATTCGTGAGAGTAGTTGTCATTTTGCCGGTTAATCGGTTATCTATTTTTATTTTTATTCTTCTTCGTCACGTGGTCAAACGGTCTGTGGGAATGTTTTTATGTGCCTTTTTTTTCTTTTCGGACTCATTGCGGATTTTTTGTTCTCTGGATTTCCAGGCACTCCTGCGGAATGGGCGATCTCACTTCAATTAATTGTTTTGATAGGACTAATGATTTCTAAGGAGGACAGCGAGTGCTTGCATTCCACTCCGGTCCTCCCTCAAATTCAAAGACAATTGAACGAGAAATATTTTCATAGAAAAGTCACTTATTTCATTGGCGAATCCTCGAACCTTTGGCGCATGCGCTAAAAGACGGGATTATTAGTATTATTACCACTGAATTTAATACCATTTGACAATCTTTCTCAACATTAAGTCGATTATTACAAGTCACCGTAAAAACTACTCTCCTTCAAAATTTCTAAAATATTTTACAAATACACCAGGTGCCTTCAGTTTCGTTTATTCCTCGTAAAAACTATCTTATCCGAGTTGTTGGAATTGATAATCGTATTCCTCTTAGTCAATATAATTTTCGTGTACTTGACTGATTCACTTGTTTTTATGGTGGGGCCCTTGCTCGAGGTGCCCTGGATTGGGGTTCTGAGGACGATCTGACGATTGAAATTTTGGGTCTTGCAGCCCTCGACTTTCGACGCTAAATTACCACCTCCAGTTTTGTTGCTCAGTAGTACAACTTTTGTGGGTGGATTGTGGTCGCTCCTGTTGTCGTGAGGTCTGGGGGTGTCCTTGAGGCTCACCGCAGGTGGAGTTTTCTCGAGAGCTGTCAGATTATCGTCGTCTTTGGCAAATATTATCGGAATATCTAGGATACTTCCAAAATCATCGCCGATTTCTTTAGTATCAGTTGTTTTCCAGGAATTATCTGATGCGGTTAGTGGGATTGTTTGAACAGCAGATTCGCCAGCTGTTAACGGATTCGGTATGGGAATTATTGTCATGGAATTGTCGTTCACCATTGCTCCTTTCTGATTTTTAATGTCGCTGACATCGGGCAAGTAGCTGGACTCGCCAGCCGCCATCTTGAACGCTAAAAAGTCACAATTCACTATTTATTTGCCGAGATAATGACTTTTTATTCAATAAATAATATGGGGATAAGTGAATTTAATTTATTTACAAAGAAAGCTCTGGAGTTGCCAAAAAAAAAGCAACATTTCTTGTCTACACGAAAATAAAAAACAAGTGAAGCTTTAGGAGGCTTGAGAACTCTGCAATAACTTCGTTAGTTTGATAATTAACAAAACATTCAGAAAATTCGACCCCGCCCTTCGTCCCTGTTAAAAAAACTTGAAGGATCCCCAGGAAAAAGGATACGACTGATGGCGTGAAAAATAATAAACTCAAAATCCACCAAAAACCTTATTTATTAACTCAAACATCTAAAATAAACATTTTTTCCCTCATCCCCAAAAAAAATAATGTCTCCAATTTTCTCGAAATTCGAGGGTTTTCCCTCCTCCACGAAAAATTAATTTTTCCAAATGAAAAAGAAAAACAAATTGAAACCCTTCAATCTCCCCCCAAAGTATCCAAAACAAATCTACCTGAGCTCGCCATGGAAGTGGACGGGTTTTCCGGAGGTCCGGTCTCAGCGGGGGTAGATCTCCTCAACACTTCTCCCTTCCCGAAGTCCTTCCTCGCAGGAACTCTCGCCTTCCTCAAGTCCTCCCCGAGGGCATGTCCCGCCAGCGCCCCCTGTCCGAGAATAGGCCCGTCGGCCATCCTCGGCATCTCCTGGGGCCTCCTGACCTTCGCGAGATGAACCCCCAGCGGTCCCTTCGTAACAATCGCCTGCTTGATCCCCTCCCCTCCACCGGGTCCAAACTTCATGGGCCCCACAGGGGCCAGACTAGCCATTCCTCCGATATTGAGAGTAATCCCTCCATTGCCGGTCCCTTGTCCCCCCATGGCCAACATTTTTGGATTGACCGATGGCCTTGGCTTGATACTCCTCCTGCCCCCGTGTCCATTGCGCCCCGGGGCCAACGACTTACCAGGCCTCGGCCCCACTGCCAGCATATTCGGGGGATTCCCCGACCCAGTCGGTGTAGCAGATCTGGACTTTTTCCCGCCAATTTCGCAGCTATCGACCGAGCTACTGGTCGAGTTCTTCCTCTTCCTGGGCTCCTTTTTAATGGGCTTGCTGTCGTAATTGATGTGAACGTGCCTCAGAGGGAGAGGATGGGGCTGAAGAAGAATTCCCCCGATAAAATTACCAATCTCATCGAGAATGCATCGGTCAACCATTCCCTGAGTGATGCCCTCGACATTCTTCTTCCTCGAGGAAATTCGGAGATGATCGTCAGCCGTTCCCACGACGATGAGGCTCGTCTGGACGAGCATCTTCTCCCGCACCTCTTCAACATCGTCAGCCCTGACCGACGTCGCATTCTGTCCAATGACAAACATCACGGGTGATCGGACATCCATGAGAATGTCGTCGGGGGTCGATCGTTTGCCTTCGGCAGTTACGAAAGGAAATCCCAGACAGACAATGGCCGTCACGTGCTCCACCTGGGAGATCTGGCAGGCGAAAGAGGCGCCGGTGTTGAAGCCGATGAGGATGAGGGGTCTGCCGGGACAATCGGATCTGATCTCCTGGATTTTGGCGCGAGTCGCTTGGATCAGCTGATCCATGCAGGAGGTCATTGTCATTTTGTGGGAGGTGAGACCAAAGTGGGGATTGATGGTGACAACTGTACTCAGGGCGTTCAGCTGGGAGATCCATTTCACTTGGCGCGGGGACAGCTGGTTGGTAATGCCTGAGGGGGTGATTATGAGGATTGGGTTGCCAGGGAGTTTCTTGGGTCGACAGGTGTTCAGGCCCGGGGTTACGGGGTCCCATGAGCGTTTTAGGACTGAGGTCAGGGTCTCCCAGTTGATGGCCGTTCCTGATCTCGTGGGGATGGTCGATTGAGTCGAGATTATCTTGTCAACGAGCTGGGGAATCTTCGTTCGGAGGGTCTGCAGAATGTCTAGGTAGATCGTTAGGTAGTCCCGGGGGAGGTGGTCGAAGAGGAGAGAGTGGAGCCACTGGATAAGCCGGAAGTCGTAACCAGTTGAGGCGAATACGTGACGGAATCTCTTCGCGGATGAGTCTATGGACATACGACGCGAGATCGGCTCGATGGGGGTGGAGGTGGGGGCACTTTTCACGAGGCGCGAGAGGTGCTCTTCCGTGAGGATGCGAAGGGCACGAGCCCAGAGCCTGCTCTGGAGGCTCGACCAGAAAGTCTTGTCAATTTTCTCCTCCCAATCCTCGGGGGAGTCCGGACGAGCGAACGTCGCCAGGCGGTGGCACTCGTCCATTTGGTGAAACGACTTGTGGTGATCGAAGGGCGGCGGGGGGGACGGGGCTGATGGGGGGGTTTCGATGTCGATGTCGTCGTCGGGCTTGGGCTTTTTGTCTCTGGAACAAGAGAGCGGAGAAAATAGTAGGGCAAAGAGGGAGAAGTATTGTTTCCTGGGGGAAAAATGTGACTTTTTATCGGTAATTTAAGGCTGGGGTAGGGTCGATTTCAAGACATGAGATGACATTTCAGATGTCCATTTTGTTTTGCTTGTCTTCTCTACTTACCCAGTGTCCCAGCCCTTCGAGAAGAAGATTTTCCTCATGGGCTTGACGTAAATGCTCTCGGGTTTCCAGTTCCATGCTCGAGCGTAGCAGTGATCCATCAGCACAGTATTCACCTCATCATCAACGTGACCTGCCAGAGACTGGAGGTACCTTGTCAATCGCTTCAGGTTGCCCTCCTGTGGATCAGCACCTCCACTGACAGCATCTCCACTCGATGGATACAGAAGCTTATCGGAATTCATCTCCATTGATGATCTGGACAAAACCAACACTGGAGTATTTTCAATCCCTGCGATTTTGTCAGGTCATGACGTGTAGAAATAATTGATTTTTATTTTCAATGTCACTTATGCACTCGGAGAAGAAACTAGGAAGTTATTCACAAACCAATGCAATTTTACAATTTGTTCACTTCGATTGTTTTCAGGTTATGTTTGCCATTATTAAACTTGGCGTGAGATTTTCATGTGGCGACGAGGGAATCGAGCGGAGTGGAGCTGCAGCGTGAGGTTCTTTCGCTCGTGGATAGCCTACGAAAATGGTGAGTAGGATATTCTAATCCTCAAATAATCTGAAAACATCCGGAAAATGGTGAAAATTATCAGCGAATCGATCATATCCACGTGAAATTTGAGGATTTGCGCTCTAAAAGGAACTAATATTTATTTTTTCTTCTGAAGAATTTAGTTTTTGTGCCAGGGACAACATTCGTGGATCCCTCCGACTTTTATTTTTTACTTCGAGCGATCTTGGGAAGGTTTCGGAGTGATTATTAGTGGTGTTGCTCAATAAGGGATAGCAAGGGCTCGATTAATTGTTCGCCGGTAATTGGGGGTCTAAAGGGGAGGCCATAATAATTGTTGTTAGCAAGTGACAATTCAGATTGAGGTTAGGTTTTCGTGGGGGACGGCAATGAAAGGGTGACATCGTAAAACAGAGGAATAAATTATCTCAAAATATTTGATTTCGTTTGTTGATCTGCAGCTGGACATAATCTAGGGACAATACCTTTCCAGTCATTAGGTTAATCATATTTTGACACATTTCAGGCACTCGTCATTCCAGAGAAGTTTCAACACATTCTTCGTGTCATGGGCACGAACATCGATGGTAACAGAAAAGTCATGTTTGCCATGACCGCCATCAAGGGAGTTGGAAGACGTTATGCCAATATCGTCCTCAAGAAGGCTGACATTGACCTGGACAAACGTGCCGGAGAGTGCTCTGAGGAAGAGGTAATGTCTCGTTCGTAATTCACTCATCAATTTATCAACTCTCATCAATTCTGGAGCGATTCTGGAAGGATTCTCCAACTTTATTTTACTGCGGAATAAATTGACTACTCATTTTCGAGCCAACAATTAGATCTTTTAGTTTAACCAACTGATTCCGTTTTTTTATCCGTTAAATTAGACGATGTAATTTCGCTTTAATGGTAATGGAGTATTTAATTCAGTAAACAAGTCTAATTCTGACAACAGGTGGAGAAAATTGTCACCATAATGGCCAATCCGAGACAGTACAAAATCCCAGACTGGTTCCTCAACAGGCAGAAGGACATTGTTGATGGAAAATACTCCCAGGTGTGTAAATTATTAATTAAACAATAGAAATTTAAAAAGAAATCGCGAAGAAGGGGACGTTCGTCGCAGAAATCACGACCGATCGAGATCATCCATTAATTTCTTCGATTGGCTGGTAGTTTCTGCCAGATAAACTGCTCCTGAATTAATCTAACAATTATCTGATCAATTGTGGTCGGTAATTCATCAATTCACTAGCAACAACATGTAGATTTCAATTGACATTTGTTAATTATAGGTTAAGAGGCAAAGTTTCGCATTTGTTACTGGCATTCAACTGTTGTAATTATCAATTACGGTAGTTAGAGCTTGAGAATAATCAGAAATTCGCCATTTAAAATTCAATTGGTAGAGGACAATGGGGAAATACGTTTTTTTTAACAATATAATCAATGATTTTTCCTTCTGCAGCTGACTAGTTCCAACTTGGACTCCAAACTTCGTGAGGATTTGGAGAGAATGAAGAAGATTCGTGCACACAGAGGACTTCGTCACTACTGGGGCCTCCGTGTGCGTGGTCAGCACACGAAAACCACTGGCAGACGTGGTCGCACTGTTGGTGTATCCAAGAAGAAGTAATTCTCTCGATTATTGTACGTCAATAAATTTTTGAATAATCTCTGGATGTTTTACATTTGGTTATTTCATCTCCATCACACCAGATTTTCACTCAACAATTGTTTTATTTGCCGGTTTATTTACAGAAGCCGATGAACGCCATTACATTCGTTGTAAAGAGGAATCCGAGATTTCGGTAATTGTTTATTTTTACAAATGACGTGAGCAGTTCAATTCGGGAATATTTAACAAATTATTCAGAAATGTCAACAATAGTTTATACTCCAACCATTTTTTTCTATCAAAAAGCAATTTAATTCGACAGTTCATCGAATTCTAATGCGGAAAATACAATAGAGAGTGCTTTTTTTTAATTAAACAAACGACATTCAGTTAGTATATATAGTAACGTTAATTTAGAGACTCGAAGGTCATTCGAGTTTTGATGATATTGGACTGCTCATTCATTTTGGAATAAAAATATGATTCCGCGAGTGAAAGACAAATCTTTTTATTTTTAGAGGAAATGAAGATTTGATTCTAATTAATTAATTAATCACAAGAAATTGTGTAAATTTGATAAAGATTGGAGAATGTAAATGATATTGCACAGTTCGAGTTCATTTGTACTTAATTATGAGGAATATAATTAGTAATTTAATTGTTTTTTTCTAGTTCATAGATATACGTTCCACAAAGACACGTGGAACTTTTCCCCTTTCAATTCCTCGGAAGCCCATTAAATAGTCCTCGTCCCCCGATATTTCACATACAGAAATGACCTGGAAATATGGATAAATTATATTTATTTGTTTTTTTTTTTATTTCTATAATCTGGGCTTCATTAACTTTATTATTGCGTCGCATTTCGCAAAATAATCATTGACACAATAAAACAAACAGTAATTACTGGCGTACGGGTAAATAAATATTCCAATTATTATTTAATTAATGTAAATGAAGTTGTGGGCATGAATTTGGGTCTTGTAGACCATTTGGGCAAGTCCTCAATTCACTTTCAATGCATTAAATTCAGCCAAACTTTTACTTTTTTAATTTTTTCTCGTGTCAAAAAAACATCGACTGCTCTTCATTCTTGCAAAAAATACAGAAGCTCTCGCATGCATCGGGGAGAGGTGTAAAAAAAGAAATTAACAAAATGAGAAATAAATACTCAACTTTATTTTAAAGAATCGAGAAATAATGATCTATTAGATTGTGCAATAAAACGTACAACAATGATTTATCTTAATATAATCCTACACGACCGTGATAAATTCCTAGAATAATAACAAATATTTACAGACAATTAATGAATTAATCAAGCTTTGCCTGGATCGACATTATTCCAGTGACAATTGTTGCTTTGGAGGGACCTACAACTTAAAATCTAATGGACGTTCCTTACGTTTTTGTTAAAATAATTTTTGTCATGTGAAACAGACGGTCAGGATGTAAAAAATATTCTACAATCTACTCGTGCCCGCATTGCTTCAATAAATTCCCCTACCCAATTCTTTTCGTTTCCATTTTATCGATTTTATTTTGCTCTCATTGAAACAGGAAAAAAAAAATTAATAGAGTGCGAATAAAAATTGAAAAAATTCCCCAGCCCTTCTCACGCATTCGTTGAAAATGGACCAACGAATGCTAACGTTTGACGACTTTACAACTGAATATTAAAGAAAAAAAACAATAGAGGGAACTAATCTCAAATTATTGCAAATATTCTGTCATGCTCGCATGCAAGAACTCAAGGCAAAGTTGCCGAATTTTTCCCTGAATTCTGTGTACTCATATCTCGAATTTTGTTACCTCGTCGCGTGCGAGGTTTAATTCACTCGTGTCCCTCGCCTCATAATCGCAGAGTACCCGGGCTCGATCTACTTCATTCTCCACGTGCTCCGGAGTCTGATGATCAGCGGGATGATAGGAGCTTCCTGTCAAACTGATAATTAAATCCACATAAATCATTGACGCCAATATGAGTCATAAAGGGCCTTTCTGGGGCCTCGTAGGAGTTTTAGAATGCCGACAAAGGTTTCGTGGGCCTCAGGGGTTCCCTCAGAAGCCCTCATAGGCAACCTGAGAAGCTTCAGGCCTTCGACGAGAGGTTATAAACATTCACAAGGGACATAGCGACCCCCTAGGGCTTCCAGAGCCTCCTAACCTTTCGTGGAAGCTCTGGGGCCCACAGTCCGATCTTATAAACAGTTGCAGGTCCTCATAGGAGTTTATCAAGGGCTCAACAAGCCCTCACATGCCTCACAAGCGGAAATTCCGAAATAAACCTGCTATTCTTAATTGGGTATAGAAAAGCTCAGAACATAAAAACTAATGGGAACTAATGAGGAACTTTCTTGAGCCCGATCCAATCTCATTATTATTACAAATCTTGAATTAATCATCGTCTGACCAAAAAGTAATCGGGCGATATCGGTTGCACACTGTGTTCCCTATTTGTTCTTATTAATTCCGATAATTTTTTCAATAACAATGGCCACCCAACAATCGGAATTGAAATGAAAAAGACATAAACACCAGTAATTCCGATTGATCCTCTCTGAGTGGGAAATAATCGGACTGTTTTACCAGGGCCTAAAGGCAATGAAAACATCTATAAATACACACAAATCAAAACAAAAAAAAAACAAGAAAAATCGAACATCGGGAGAGAGTTATCTGTGGTGAAATGACGCGGGGGGGAATTTGTATGGGGGGACATTGCAAGAGGGAAAAATGACATTGGGTGAAAAAAAAAGAGGTGAATTGAATTTGAGTGAATTGATGGGGTGAATTTGAAAAAGTTGTATTGTAAATGTGGGGTTTAGACGTGTAACCAAGGGCTTGAAGGTCCTCACAGAGGCCCCATCCGCTCTCATAGCTTGGGAGATTAAAATAATTCAGTGGAATGCACTGAAATATCAACATAAAGGACTAGATACTACTGCTACTTGACATTGAGATGGGAAGACAAGAATACATCCAGTATTGATCAACGAGAACAATAATTATTTATTTGTAATGAAAAATAATAATGTTTATCACAAGACAATAAACGGTCAACCACTGATTTCCATAGTCTCCAAATATTTCTCCCCTTTTCATCATCACAAATACACAAAAAAAATTCTGTCAAACTCTGCAATAAGAGAACCCGGAAGATTGACATTGACAATTTTCTTTATCAAGAAAAAATACACTTGTACTATTTTTGTTTAAAGATGAAGAAACATTCACAAGTGGACAAGAACGATCAGAGTATTATCATAATTTAATTGAATAGCAGTATAATTGAGAGGACTAAAAAAGCGTCTGCAATTGACTTCAGATTTAAAAAGACCAACTTCTTTTGTTTTTTTTACAATTCATATTTTCGATATGTTGGATTCGTACGTGGGAGTAACGTAATTAGACTCAATCATTTGTGGATGTGTTGGAGAATTATGTGTCTCGACGGATGTTGGAATAATCTCGGCGATATCTTCACTGTTGACACGAAGCAATGGACTCGGTTGACGTGTCCTACAATAGAATCAGTCCCAAGCCCCATGGAAATTGAGAAACCCAAGCGAAAAACAGAAAATGAAGAATTTTGAACAGTACAATCTACACTAATAATTCAAGCAATGGCTGCAGTGTCTGAATTTGCGAAAAAATCGAGTCAAATGTCGCCCTACAGGTGAAACCTGACTTTAGGAGGTAGAAAAAATCTTTGGACTTCTGGAAAAAAATTAACAGATTTATCGATTGAGTAATGATGCTGTGTATGCTTGAAAAATAATGGGACATTAGTCTACTTTAAGCTTTCACGTCAAGCATTCGTTTTGACACATGATCCGATTGTTTGCTCTAGAGGTAAGTCTCTCCTCAACACTTGCACTTGTACTTTTTTTACGGTTAACATCAGCAGTCATTACTCACTCATATCACCATTCTATAGTAGGATAGCTAGGCAGAAAACCAGAGATATTTTGGTAATTTGTGACAGTGGGTGTAGCTATACTGAATGATATTTACAAATTGTAGATTTTAGATGACATTTGGTAGTAATTTAAGGTTAGGGAGAAGAGAAATTGACGTCTGAAGAAGTTTGTACTCATGTTTCTGTGCAGAGACACTATAATTAATGGGTCCTGTAATTGGGGCCCATAATAGGGGGCCCTGTAATTACTGGACCCGATGATTGATGAGCATTTTCATTAGTCGACCGGATAATTGACAGTACCAATAGCCTTGTCATAATGGAGAGGTTAAGTCTCTTCATCCCTGACCATCAACTACGACATTTATTTCTCTACATACCCAGCTAATTCTCGTTGTAACTCCTGCATGGTCGCATGACACTGGGCGTAATGTCGAGCCTGGGCCTCGGCGAACTCGTGGAGGCAGCGCAAATGACCCGCCTGAGAGCTCGACACACCTTCCAACAGCAGTTTCGTTATTTCTGATTGTCTGTCGAATTCGGATTGGGCTATCCTCAACTCCCTTTCTGCCTGAGTATAAAAACAAAAGTAGAAATGTTCGTGTTATTACTGGGAATTATGAAGTGTCCAGGATTTATCAACATGCAGACTCGCAGTTCAGGGAAACGTTCAAACATTTCGTCACATAATTGTTCCACTTTTGGACTTTCCTCACGCCTGAAGCGAATTTTGAATAAAAAAAATAGAAAACAGAGAATTAGTTAAATATTTTCATTTTCAGTTGGCCATTTGGTAGTTAGATCCTCGTTTTATTCTTCACAAGCTGAAGAGGGGGCCAGCCAAGTTTTGTTCGCCATTTTCTCGATAAAAAAATGGAAGAAAGTGTGACCCAATATTTGAACAGTCTCTCAATTTTCATGAGTGCTATTCTCCTCGTTTGACACTTTGGAAATACCTGATCCAGCAACACTTCGGGTGATACTCCGGCATCCTATTAGTGTCGAAAATGCAGCAATGAGGGAGAAAAACCCAGTGATAATGTACGAAAACATTTAAAGCCACGGAATGTTCAATTTTGAAATGGTAGAACGTAAAAAAGTGTCAGACATTCTTTGAATTATCTCAAATTGATTTTATTTTTTGGATCTTTTGTGTTATTTTTCTTCCCCATCTCCCGAAGGTTTTCTTATATCAAATTTCATCGAATAAAAAAAGCCAAAAACCAGTGCTTCCATTTCATAATTGAAGGATTTCTGAATTTCCATGAATAAATAACCTCAAAAATTCTGAAAAACTTACACTCTGCTGGCCCAGCATGCTTCTAGCTTTCCTCACTCGGTTTTTGCACGCATCCAAGTCGAGTCTGCAATTTTAAAGCAACAAAATCAGATCTTAATGATCTTCCTCAAGCATTAAAAATATTTAATGGAAAATGTTGATGATTTGTTTTTATTTCTCTAATTTTTTTGTCAATCTCGTAAAACAAAGTATAGACAACGAACGCAATAAAATGCCCATTGTTCAATACCACTGGATAATATAATTCACGGATGGATAATAAGTAAACTAAATGAAAGAAAAAAATTGCCAAAATTTGTTGTGAAGTGATTTTTCCATTAGTAACTACGTGGATTGTTTTTCTTACCGTTTTGTTTCGAGTATTGCCATTTCTTTGCTTATCGTTTTCATCTCTCCATCGAGGAATTTACGGAGGGGTTGGATGTAACAATTGGCGGCTGTACCGATGAAGTCACGCTCTATCTGACCCAATTTCTGTTGACATTGGCCGACTTTAATGAGAGCCGCTCCTAAATTCACGATTTGTTGAGTTATTATCTCTTGACAAAACCACTGTACCCATTGGATGGCAAACAAATGAAATTAATTTGGGGATTGCATCGAGAGAAAATTAATGAGACAAAGAGCAATGAAGTATTGGTATTAGTATTAGTATGTTCCTCGATTAATCAATTAATTAAAGATCTCTGTCTCCCAATGTTCTCCTGTAGATTAGATCAACCAATTAATTTCTATTCCCACTGACTTCGTCTCGCTTTTGTCACTGTTAATTGACGCGAAGATGAAAGATAAACAACAAAAACAAGTGAGAAGTGTTGGGAGAGCTTCTGGGGGCCATGAAATGTCGGGGAATCACGAGAATTTTGCCAGGTCAGTACAATAACTTCCTTCCTCCAGGTCATCAAGTCTAAACTACGGAGAGGTTGTTGACATACCATAAGCTATTCCTGGTCCAAATTCATTGCCAGCTTCGATCATGTCTGCCCCCACATACTCCAGATTGCTCAATCTGTTAGGCTTCTTCTTGTCGATTTTCTCGTAGAAAAAATCCTCGATTCTGTTTCCTGAGTGGGTAGTCATATCAAATTATTAGTTAAAAGGTAAATAAAATCGCGAGGATGATGAGCTTTGTGCTCACTGAGGGTGCGAGGGGAGAGCTACGGAGGGGAGTACCTGGATTTGGTGTCAACATCGCTTCCATGTTTCTCAATATCTTCTCCGTCCACGTCTTGGTCATGTTGGCCCGGTCGGCCAAATGCTCGAAGTGGGCGTCGAGCTCGGTTTTCTCAGAGGTCCCGAGGGTCTCCTCTGTCAGCTGAAATTAAAGAGACCATTGCTTCAGCCGATGGCAAGTCCTTTTATCCTGGGGAACAAATCCTGAACTAAACAATTCCTCCAAGAATCCATTTTTTTTTAATAGTCGAGTTGATGGCCCTCACTATCACTTCTTTTAAGAAATCGATAATTAAGTGGTCTTGACAAATCCTGGACTCTTGATTCCCAATGGAATTAGACACGTCATTTCGTGTCTCACAAGAACATTCGCCCAATTGAAACGTAAATTTTATTGTTGACTCTGTCGATTAATTAACAGGTAAAATATTTGCCATTATCTCATCGAGACGTAAATAAAGTAATGTTATTGAGGGGCAATTATCGAGTGAGGGCTGTGCCCTCGCAAGTGGTGGATTAAACAGCAATGTCCACACCCTGGACTAAAAATCACACGAAGGAAGCTATTGACATCCTGTGGAGGTTAAATTTTCGAGGAATACCTGGACCACACGACTCAGAGCAGCTCCCGCGTCTTTCACCAATTTCTTAACGTTAAAATCCATTGTCTCAGACGTATTATTTCCCTTGATCGAGGGGAACAATTTCTTGTAAGAATAGGGCACTTGATATTGACTTGAACTAATTGTGTTAGATTTTTTTTAAGCTGCCTCGGTGACTCAAAGCACTCTCTCTCTCTATCGATCTTGAAGATTGTTTCTGTCAACCAGCAGCTGGCGCTGATTGTATATACGCGTGTGCTAATTTTTCATTCATAAATGGATAGAATAATTTTTTTTTCAGTAAATAAATTTGAAGAAAATTCTTTTAATGAATGAATTTTTGTTAATTTAAGAATAATTTTTTTCTGGGCGATCAATTAAATTTGTGGGCTATATTTTTGTTACGTGGCGTTAATAATTAGTCAAAATCCGAGGAGACTAAATAAATTATTTAACATAGGTCTCTAATAAACAAAAAATAATCTCCTCACTATTACATTAATTTTCTGGCCTTCGCCACGGGTTCTCACATCTTCGACGGCAAATTCTTAACAATATTTGAGGACATTTGTAGAAAAAATTCTTTATAATAAATTATACGTTCTATTAATGCCTTATATAATAAAAAACGTATTATTGGAGTATACAAAAGATACTAAATTAATTGTGGTGCAAAAAAATAAAGAAAACCCCAGACTGAGAACCTAAAGATAATCAGTCAGGCCTTCGGCGATTTAATGGCATCTTCTCGAATTACTGAGGTCAATTAGCGAAAGTATTCCCTCTTTTTTTCGTCCATTTCAATACCTGCTTGGGTTTTCTGGTGAAATGATTATTAATTAATCGTTTAATGGCGTTTTCTTTACCTGAACCACTCGATTGAAAGCAGTTCTCACGCCATCCTTGACCAATTTCTTCATATTAAAATCCATGGCTAAAAACTAACACGTTCAACTCACAAATAAAGTATTATCCCAAGGTCTCGGAACAATTCACTACTGCAATTTTCTTTAATCGATCAATGCGCGGGGACAAAAATCATGACCAGGATTCCGCTGCGTCTGCGTGCTCCAGGACCGGCTGTCCCGCGAAGTCGTTACCGCCAATTGTCAAATAAATTTCGAACCGTTCCGTCGACGTCGCATTGACGGAAATTTGTTTTTTTCCATTGATTATGTATTTTAAACCTACATAATGCAAAATGAACAACAAATTACTGAAAAACCTCCGCTCATGGCTGATAATTTTTTTATTTCTCATGGTATTATCAGTTCAATCAGTCGATTATAAAAAGATCATGACAGACCTGAAAATAACCATCTAATTCTGAAATATTGGTCACAACAGTTGTTACAAAAATGAAAACAATAATTCTATTTTAATCGTGGTATTGAACAACGTGAGACTGTCTTCATTATTACGACAGAAATGGAATGATTTTTATTTCACAAACTCCCCCAACTAATTAAAACCGAACGACTATTGATCGCTCCTCATTATCACTATTTATAATAATTAGATCTAAATTTCAAGATTACCCCTTTTAGCGTATAAAATATTCTCCAACTTTCGGAGGATTAAAACAAAATCTTTACGTACAATTTACAACATTTCTCCCATATAAAAAATTCATCGGTATAAAAAATTTACGACAGCAATTAGGAACGATTGGATCAAGATATTGTCTAAAAATGAAATTGTTAACAATCATCATCAGAAGGTAATTGAAGGAACGAGTGAAAAAGACTGACTGATAATTGTTCAATGGCAAAATAAAATGAAACGATTGAAGAAGGTTCAGTTGAATTAACCAGAAGTGAAAAATTCATTTGTTTTATTTGGTATTGGACCACTGCGAGACCATTAGACGTCATTGGGACTTCATGGAGACGAGCTTTCTCGATCTGGCTCGGGTTTCAGTTCGAATATTCGTGTACTCGAACCACAAGACATTTGGAATTAGAGTTGTATCACGTAGAAGCAAGTACTCAGACGTTTTCCTGTGGGGAAAATTCAAGTAATTGGAGTGTTCTATTGATTAAATCCCGGAATTGTTGAATTAATGGAGAACGATGACAAACTACTCGAGTTCTAGAAATGTTTGTCGCGTTAGGCATCGAGCGATTGATTTATTGACATCCTTTGGTAACTCACCAGGTGACGATGACTGGAAAGTAGGGGGTGAAGACTAGATGAGTTATAGAGAACCAGGCCACTCCCATTGTAATACCGATTATCAATCCCCAGAGGACTTGAGATATTGTGTGATAATGGAGATAAATTCTACTGTACGTCACCAGAGATGCCACTGAGAGACATCCCCCAATTATAGCCCATCTCCAAAGCCTCTCGGAGACGGTGCTGTTGCTGCTGTGATGCATCCTGTACAAAAAGAATTATTAATTTGACAATTACCGACATTTTATCGAGGAAAAGTGGAGGACAAAGTCACGTCTTCAACTGTCATTTACTCAGGATCGTCCCAGCGAAATTGAATTTTTTTTTATATTGAAACTGACAAGCCGAGGTTTAGAATGAAATGAAAATTATTCTATTTTACGACTTGAGTCGATGGGTTTTTCACGCGGAAAATTTATTAAATTAATTCAATTAATGCTCCAGAATGAGCTACGGATATTGTCAAATGCTGGAGTATAAAGTATTCGTGATATTGTTGATGTCTATGGAGTTCTTGGTGATATTCAGGAGAAGGGGTTACCGGGAATTATGTCAGTAAAATCTTGGGACCCCTCTTAATTAGCAAAATCCGATGATTTTGAGGAACTCAGTCATCACCTGATGCACACGAAGACTGTCGTATAGGCAGCAAAGAACCACATGAACTGGGCGTGCGATGAGGGCATGCCATATTCAACGTAGACTACGTCTCGTCGCATTGGCCTTGCCTCTTTTATCGTGTGCTTCAGAATTAATCCCACAATGTCATTAATTATTATCCCGATGAAATAAAAAATCTGGAAGCAGAAGAGGATTGTCATTTTTAATACACCAAATTGTCATTTAGTGAAGACATCATTAGCATCAATGGGGATTTTTTATTCTGATTTTGTGAGGGGGTTTTGGTCGACTGGTCTGGAAATTGATTTTCGTTTTTGAAAGATTTCTTCGAAAATGAGACATTGCGGAGAAAAATGTTAGGAAAGCTTGTCTGTAGGCCATTAAATTTGCAATGAAATGATCAATCTTCAAATTTTCCACAGGTTAACAGCCTTTCTTTTAGCCTGAGAGGAAATTCGTTGTAATCCTAGAATTTAGTCTGCCCAGAGCAATTTTTTTTACAGACAAAAATCGACGGGTATTCGGAGACTCAACAATTCTACTCAAGTAAACTAGTGAATAAATATTGTTCTTACTGTGTGCAAATCCCTCCTGAAGAGGATGAGCGTGACGAAGCCCGCAATAATAGCAAATGGCATCAGACTTACGAGCGCCAAAAAAAGGCCCACGAGATCCCCTAAAACCAAAAACGCTGAATTAAACAATAGAACCTCTGCGAAATATTGACTGAATGTAGTCACGAGAGATCCAAGAAATGGAATAAATGTCTGAGTGCCATCGTAACTCTCTGAATGTGCAGGTAAACAACTTTTTCATACTCCGGCTGAATTGATAAATCAACGATAATAATCGATGAAAACACTGATGGATTAACGAATTAACAACCTTTGGGATACTCGACTAGCGTCAGTGACAATGGAATCCATTTTGCATTGTCAATGTTATTGTTGTTGATTAAATTCTCCTCAATACTGTCAATAAACTTGTCCTCGTGTGACGCCATATTGTGCGTCAAGGCGATATATGTCATAGAAATATCACATATCTAGACTGCGCATTCGCCGCCTATATGCCCCCGGGAGGCGAGAAATATCGCGGTAAAAAATACTGAAGCTTTGCTGAAGATAAGAAGATAACCGGACATTTCTGTAATTAACAAAAAATCTCAATGAATCATTGAAGAGGATGACAATCGCAGGAGCTGAAAAATTTCCTCTCGCAGGTATCGAAGAATAAATTGTGGTACTGCTGCTACCTTCACTCCGCTTCACTTCAGGTGCTTCTTGGCACCAAGTGAACATAGCAGCAGTAGCAAAAGTACCTTTTTGATCCCCTCGGCTTCGCCTGGAGTCGCCAACGTTTCACTCCTAAAAATTTCGTCCCATTCGCATCCAAGTAAATCATTTTGTCACTGTTGCTAGAATATTCAGGTACTGATTGGCGAATGGCATTTTTGACAAATGGAATGTGCCAGTATACACTCCTCGAGTATATTTGCCCAAAAACTTTTCTCAACTTCGAAAAACCTCAAAATACCCTCGATTATCGTACCAAAAAGCTCACCCTTTTACCAACCGCCGGAGCACCCCCAGCGAGTCGAGCGCCCCCCCGAAATGTTTTCAGAAAGGTCAGTTACTCGATTGTTTATCCGCCATTTTGTTTCACTGCTCCACACGCAATTTCCAGTGTACGGTGATCCAATTTATCATGTTGCCGTGATAATCCCGGAAAAAAGTCCCAAAAAGCGTCTCCAGTGCGTCAAAATCCCCCCCGAGATCCCCAAAACAAAGTGACAAACATGCGGAAATCCAATTAAACATTAAAAAATCGGTGAAATAATCAGTGTGTCCAGTGAGTGATGACAAGCCCCGACGAGTTTTCCCGAGTTTCTACCCAACTTTACTGACTTTTTGGGACGAATGACAATTCCCAAAGTGTGAAAAACTCGTCAAAGGACTTGTGAAAAATCCTTCAAGTGAGTAATTCCGGATTTTGAGGGCTTTTCCATCAGTTAATTCGGTCTAAAAAATTTCTTTTTTCGATGACAGAATTTTTTTTCACGTCCTCGGGGTTCGGCGTTGGTACTGAGTGAACCAGTGGATGAAATTCAATTTTCTCGGTGTCAACATGGCTGATTTTTCACTTCATTCGCACTTTGTTTTGTCAGTGGGCAATTGCCAAAATTTTTGACGGTCATCCTCGGAATTTCAGGTTCTTTGGATATTTGGGGTGGGTTTGGGGGTGGGAAAGTCTTTAGGGGTTATAACAGGAGCTTGAGGGATGGGGTTTAAGGTTAATTCTAGAGTCTATGGATTTTTTTTTCCTGTTTTGAGGGGCTTTTGGGACTCAATCGGTGGTTTTTACTTGCAGAATGTCTGGACAGAGTGGAGGGAGGCTCAAATTGGCCAAATTAAATGAACAACTCACTTGCAAATTGTGCCAGGGGTATTTCATCGATGCTACGACGATTATTGAGTGTCTACACTCGTGTAAGTTGATAATTACTGTTTGTTTTCGTGATTCAATGGTGGAGATATTTTATTCTTTCCTCAAAAAGCGATTAATGTCACCTTAGCATGAGAACGTGGGGTAATTACCTTCTAATTTTCAAGACTTCATCGACAATCAGAATTTAAGTTGAGAGAAATTATGATTTACTTATTTCTAGTCTTTAAAGATTACTCCCTAATTCTATTTGTCGATCTGTTTGTTTTTGGATTGAGAATTTATCGGTTACAGTGAATTTTTCTGGTTCGCCATCTCATTTTTGGAAGTGAAAGGAACAATTTCAGTTGTCGTTGAGGACCTCATAGACCATTCCTCATTTTAATTGATAAAATAAATTCACTTCTTTTTTGACTACGTCTTAATTTGTTTCAATTTAGTTTGTAATAATTTTAATCATATTGGCTTTGGTGATAAAAAAATGTCAGCATGAAGTTCATCAGTCGCAATTATCCTCGCAATTTTCAATGTTAGATTACAATAAATAATTTGTTTTTGTTTAGTCTGCAGAAGCTGCATCGTCAAGTACTTGGAGACGAATAAATACTGTCCAATATGTGAAGTGCAAGTCCACAAGAGTAAGCCTCTGTTAAATATTCGTCCGGATCACACGCTCCAGGATATCGTCTATAAGCTGGTACCTGGATGCTACCAAAGTGAGTGAAATCCAATTGTCATTGGTAATATTTGTTTAACCGAAAGTGGAGACCATTTTTTCATCTTCCCTCTGTTAATTCCGAGGTATTGTCCATTGAAGAGATTCAAGTTTTCATTTAAACAATTAACTTGGGTATCAACAATGAAATCCTGCGCCCCAAGAAAGCCAGAGTGTCCTCGAAAAACAATGCCTTCTTCTTCCAGATGAGATGCGCTGTCGTCGTGAGTTCTACGAGAAGCATCCAGAGGCGCCAATAGCGTCGATGTCCCCGGAGGCTCGAGGGGAGCCCATTGAGTCCCACATCTACTCCCCGGACGAGTCTCTCTCCCTTTCCCTGGAGTACTACAACCCCTCCTTGAACGACAGTCCCATACCCTCGGAGACAGACGAGGAGAAGTCCTCGTCGTCCTCCTCCAAGTCCCAGCCCCGACGTTACCTCCGTTGTCCAGCGGCAGTTACTGTATTTCACCTTCAAAAATTGATCCGAGCTAAGTACGGTCTCAGCGATGTCCACCGAGTCGATATAATGTACAAAGAGGAGCCCCTCTATGGCAACTACAGTCTGATGGACGTCATGTATATCTACCACTGGCGACGGAAGGTCCCACTCCATCTGAGCTACAGAATCTTCGAGTCCTCGCCGAAAAGGCTCAAGCTCTCCGAGGACAACGACAACTTCAAGGCATCTCTGTCAAACGCTGGAATCACTCCCTCAAATCCCCCAGACGAGTCCCCAGTGAAACGAGAATGGAAGGAAGTACAACTGAAGATATCAGAGACTGGGGTTATGTCTGTTATAACCTCCCCCGACTCGAAGAAATCGCCGAAGAAAGAGACCATCGAGGAGGACCAACGAAGATTAGATGAGTCAGTGGCGAGTGTTGTCAAGCCAAAACGAAAGACAGAAGATCCTAAAGAGCCAGACAAACAAGACAGGCCAGACAAGCCAGAAAAACCAGACAAACCAGACAATCCCGACAAACCTGACAAGCCAAAAAAATCAGTTGACAAATCTCCAGAGGAAGACAACAGTATCAAAGAGAAAACCTCATCAACCATTGAATTGCCCCCATCAAAATCGCCAGAGGCTCCCTCAAAACCATCGAAGACCGATCAAAAGTCCACGAATGCAGGATCAAATCCTCAGACGAGTGGCTCAAAGATCGAATCACTGAGTGCTAAGTTACAATTTCAACCCAAGGTGGGTCCCATCAATCACACGTACTCCAAGAAATGTCAGAAGGAGAAGAAATCAGTGCTTGAAAAGGTCCTCAAGAAGACGGAAGTGAAGAGTGAGAAGGAGCAGAAGAAGTCAGCAGTCCCTGTCACCACGAAATCCCCATCCACATCCACATCCACATCATCATCAACATCAACATCATCATCATCATCATCGTCTCCATCGTCGAAGCCAGCAACGACATCCATAACCTCAACACACGTCAACATAAGTACATTCGGTGGCTGCACATACTCAACAGCTCCGTCGCTATCGATGTCCTTGACCACCCGCAGGAACTCCTCCCCAGACCGACCTAAAGACGACAATCAGAAGTCGAACAATCAGTGCTCAGAGCTCCTCAATGTCCCTGTGATTCCTCCATCGACATTTCCCTTCTACATGCAGAACTTCGTGGACAATAACATGAAGAGTCCCACGAAGTTATCCACGTCATCTCCAAAATGTCCATCAACTCAGTCTTACAATCTCCAAACTCCATCGATAAGCATGTACTCAATTCCTACCTCATCAGCAAAACACCAAAACACGTCTACCCCGACAAGCTCGTCGTCTCGGCCAAACGCAAAAGGTCTAGAGATAACATCTGTCTACTCGTCAGTGCCCCCATGCCCAGACGCAATTCCCATATCCCTGATGCACTCATCAAAGCCAACAATCCGAAAAACTGAAATTCTCGCCAAAGGCACCAATGTCAATGAAATCTGCGCAAAGATAAGTGAGAATTCACGGGAGAAGGACAAGAATAAAACTGAGACTAGAGCGAGAGCGGAGATTCCAGATCTCCTGAAGATTCCCATCAAGTCCTCCTCCGAGATCAAGCACGGAACAATTCCAAATGTTCCCAGCTACACTCCCAGCAACTCCTTGACAATATCACCATCGGAGCCAAAAGGATCATCATCAAAAACCATCCCCAATTTGTCACCATCATCGCCACTTCTCCTCCACTCATCTCCAAAGATCTCCAATCCATCGAAAAAACAATCGACGGGTTTTAAGACACTTCGTGATCCCCCAAGACCCTGGAACCCGTCCCTAAGTAGAAACAATTACGTTGCAGCCAAGAATCAGGCAAAGGAGCTAGCCTCAGAGTCTAATCCATCGAGTCCAGCTGGCAAATCAGTTCCATCAAAATCGAGATCAATATTCAAGCACAGGAACAATCTCCCCAGGTACCTTGGCAATCCAGCTTCGGGAGTTAAGCCTCTCTATGGTGTGAACAATGAGTCCAAGGACAAGGAGTCAACATCAAAAAATCCAACTCTGATAACAAAAATTGAGCCGAAAACACTGTCTCCAATATCAACAACAAATTCACCGATAGTGTCGCCACCTCCATATTCTCCGAACGCCAGAAACTACAATGCCCCCTTTACGAGGGACATCGGAAGAACGTCAGGTTCTCTGTCACCTAGGAATTCACCAGTGAACATGCTTACGAATCCATTTATTCCTAATGCCACACCCAACACAAATCCCCGAATTTTTCCACAAGGATTTCTGCCCCCCTTCAACGATGGCAGTCGCTTTGGGGGTCCCCTGATGAGATCACCAATGGGAATAAGCTCGGCTTATCACAATTTGCCTGCCTCCATCAACAGGTGCATACCTCGCAGTTATTCAGGTCTAACTTATCAAGGGCTCCAGGCACCAACGGTGCAGAGGATTCCCCCGAGTTCGCACTCGAGTCCAAAAAGTCCGAAAATATCAGGCGGACATCTTGGAAAGGACGAAGAGGCCAAGGGGGAGGGGGGTAATGCTTTCAACCTGAGTAAGTCAGGCTCGGGTACAGCCGGAGTGAGTGATTTGTCGAAGCACAATGAGGAGAAGATCGTGGGAAAGGAGAGGGAGAGGAGAAAGAGCGGCGAAAAGGTGGAGGAGGAGAGGATCGAGGTCGCCCTGAAGAAGGACCCGAAGAGGGAGGAGGAGGGGTCGTCGTCAAAGGTTAGGGAGGACAATAAGGACAAGGAGAAGGAGGGAGGTAAGGAGGAGAAGGTGAGAAAGGAGGGGGGTTTGGGGAATTCAGCTGGACCTGAGAATAAGCTCAATGGGGTCAATGCTGAGGCTTCAGGCTCGTCTGCTAAGGTGGACAAGGGGGAGAGGGAGAGTGTTAAAGAGGGGAGGATCAAGGAGAGTAAAGTTGAGGTGAAGGAGAAGGAGAAGGAAAATGAAAAAGAGAAGGAGAAAGACAAGGAGAAGGACAAGGAGAAAGAGGAGGTAATCGTCAAGGAGAGCAAGTGCGAGGAGTTGAGTAAGGAGATTAAGGCACAGGAGCATAGGAATAAACCTGAGTCTTAAGGGGAGGGTGTATGATAGTGTACATAGTGATACCAAAATCCAGTTCGGGGTGGGGGGGGGTGGGGTAAGGGTGTATCGTGGGAGGGTAATTACTATATTTTGAGGGGAGATGTTTTTAATTAGGTTTTAAAAGGGTCTTAGGGAGAGGGGCGAGGGTGGGGATTAATGAGTGGATGGATTATTGATGGGTTAGGGGTTGTAGGGTATCATTTGGAGACGTGAGGGGGGTTAAAGTTGGGATTCAGTGACTTGAGTCAGTTTTTTTTTAGGACTAAAATCAGCCACCGGCCGATTAATCAATGATGGATTAATTTTAAATACGTCCTCTCGTCACACTCATATTTACGTACCTGAATGCGGACGGCTTGAATCAGGTGCATTACCACAAAAACCTTTCAGAAAAATATTTTACAGTAATTCTGAGATATCAGTGAA